>ML863057.1:10469-23197 GCA_009831015.1 Picea engelmannii
TGACCAATCCGCAAAAGGGGATTTGGTCCTAATACAATTACCGACATGATTAATCCACAATGGGGATTAATCTTAATAATAAAATCGCAATAATAATAAGAATACTCTTCGCAGTTACATTATTTCAACAAATCCCACCACCAAACCCATGAAGCCCCAACATCATTCTAATGACGTTTTTACCCAAATGAAAGTGTATTGTGGTGCCCATGACGAATCCCAAATACCCAACACCTAGGCTCATGTGATAATACCTGCCCAAAGCTACAAAAATCAACACTCCTTCTTAGTGAGGGAGGTATTCTCACAACACTCCACAATCACCTGAAAATAGCTCTATCTCCCACCGTGGGAGTAGCTATGTCTCTCGCACTTAATCCGCTACCACAACTTCTATATAATCCGTCTAATTGGATTTCCCCTCTGTCACTGAAGAAAATCCTACTCTCTAATCTTCCTGACTGGTTGCACCTTAGGTCACTAAAGAAAATCTTGTTGTCTAGCATGATCCCTCCCTGGAAGACACCCTGCTCCTGGGCATCTTTCCTGGCCATCTCAGCCCATGACACCCTCTTGACAGTCTTGGAAGATGCTTCTCTCCCATCTGGACCTGAAGGTATACTCCCTCTGAATGGTTGAATATATGTCTGAGCCTGCTAACTCCCTCTGAATCCACACAACCTCTGAAGCTACCTTATTTCTGTCCATTGTCCTCTGCACATTCCTAAGAGGTTTCTCCTCCCCACTGGATCCTAAGGTTTGACTCCCTATGAACTCTGACTCCCTCTAAGCCTGTGCTATTGGTGGAGCTACCTTCTCCCTATGTACATGTGTTGATGGTGGGGTCACCTACCTCACCACTAGTGGAGCTACCTGCTCATCTGTCTCTCTGCTCCTGATGGTCACAACACGCATAGGTTGGTCTGTCACCCTATATACTTTGTCCTATCTAGCTTTAGAACCATTGTTGTGTCTTGGCTAGATCCTCTGGGGCATCCAATAACACCTGTCCATCCTAGAATAACATTGCATATCCCTACTCCTCAATCGCCGAGGATGAGAACACACTCCTGGAACCCATAAACACACCCCCTAACTCCATATGGAATACCACTGCTAGAGATCCATGTACTACATGCTTGGTCCGCATACCAAGCTCCTCGTACATACTTGAGTCAGACACTGTAAATCTCATGAATAAATCTTGTGCCCCTGTCATGTGTCGTTGGTTCCCATTATATAAGAACCATGCATTCCTCCAAGGAAAGCATCATGCTTACCAAAGTCATGACCATCCAATGAAATTTTGGCCAAGTCCATCATCAAAGTCACAAGAAAAAAACCCCTTGTGTCTACACACACACTACAATTGAACTTGTGTCTTCTCTATGAATAGTCTCAAGATGCAGATGGACATTCAATCTAGTCCACTCTAGACCTCAACAACTCATCTCTGCAAGTGTCCTCATTCTCCTGGGTCAAATGCCTCATACACTGTCGTACCTCGACAATGTGCAACTCTTAAATCCAATGAAGACTCTATCTTGTCAACCTGACATACACAGGAAGCCATCTCATTCGTGCCAAAGCACCCAAGCTCCACCCATCACAACTCACCATGAAAAGCCACTACAAGTCCATCCACAGGTTTGGAAACCTACCACACAACATATTGTTGTGATCTGGGCTCTCCACCAATCCATCAAAAATCTCACCCTGCCACACCACCAAGCTACAATAGTCCACAAATCCTCGTCTGGATAGGTTGCTCCATGTCTCAAACCAGAGACCATCTAACCTGTTGCCACCTGCAACAACACTATAGCTCCCTCTCAGAGTTGTCACCTATGACCTATCCGAACATAAACACAATCTGCAACCTCTTGTTGAAGCTATGTGTCTCAAGGATGATCCCCTTCTCTTCAAATCCCAACCTATGATACCATGTCAATTTTCACATGCAACTCTATGTGACTAATTTTCAAATTTGAAAATTGCTTCCTAGTGAATTAATACTAAACCCTAGTTGTTATCACTTAACAATTTTACAATGAAAATAATTGACTGAAAATATATGTAGCAACAACAACAAGATCATAGATGAATCATCAGTACACATGAGACAAAAAAATTATGTTCTGTAACCTTGTGAACTTCAAAAATTCTGAGGGCGAAACCAATCCTCCCATCCAAGACAAATCCACCAAAAATATGAGGACAACCTTGTCCTCCAATAACACAAAATATCAAAAAACCAAACCTCAACAAGTCCCTAGAAATTTCCTCTACCCACAAATATGTTGCAGACTACCTGTACGTCCTGTTGACGTCAGCCTATACAGACATGCTCCTGCCTAGAAAACCTTGTACGTGATTCACCTAACTGCAATCTTCGTACATATGTGACTATGCCCACTGCAACCCATGTATAAGTGATTCACCTTCGTGCAACCAACGTACATATGTGATTGTGCTCTCTGCAACCTGTGTACATACGCGATTCCTACCACTGCAATTCAGATGCAGGGAAAAAAAAATTGTACGGACACTTCCATATAATTCACTCTCTACGACTTCCCCTATTCTAGATCTGTTTTTCCACCATTGGAGTATTTCCCTTTGTTGAAATCACCATGCCTCTTGGCACAAGTGCAGACTCACTTATTCCAACTCCATCATGTCTCCACACACTCTACACAATATGAAATGTCACAATGACTTCTCTCCTTTATATACAAGTCTTAGGGGTCAACATAGAATCCCCTCCACAAGTCAACATCAAATTAGACTTTCTTGTGGGTATGTAGCCCCAACACAAATCCACAAAGCCCACCACTAAATCCATGAAGCCTCAGGTTCATTCCAATGGCGTTTTTACCCAAACGAAAGTGTAATGTGGTGCCCACGATGATTCCCACATGCCCAACACCTAGGTTCATGTGAGAATACTTGTCTAAAGCTACAAAAATCAACACTTCCAGAGCATACCCAATTTTATGTAGCACTGCAACACCTTGGTTATAATTTAGTTGTAATTTTGAGCCATAAATTGATTAAGGTACACGTTGCCTTATCCACAAGCTCAACCAATCCACTATTGGATCACATATTACAACGTCAAAGCATTCCAAAAGCCTTCTCTCCAGTTTGAATTAACATATTGTTGACAAACTTAGGTTGCATGAAAGTATTAGAAATTGCTCAATTCGCAAAAGGATCTGGTATTTACAAAAAAACACCCCCGGAAGTTGTGTTGTTTGCTGATAACATTACACTTGTTTGTCCTTATGAAAGGATAATGAAGTCTATGACTACATGGAAGGCCTTAAACCTTGTCATTTTCCTTGTGGTGTGCTTTCCACCTCCTTCGCAATGAACCCTTTCAAACAATCAGGTCCACTGATAGAATTTCTCTATCTAGTCCAAACTTCAAGTAATAATAATGCTTCCACATCTCGGTTTCAACCATTCATGGGAGAGGATGGTTCCATGAAGATCACACTTAAGATACATTGGTGGGGAAGCAATTTTAGCAACAATTTCATTAATTTTCTAGATCAACTCTCTGAGTTTTTGGATAGTCTTTGTGGTAACTGAAGGTCATTGTCTTTAATCTCTCTTGTCAAAAATTCATTGTAGGAAAAGGTTTGGACCAGTCTTGTGGCCTTTTCTGTTGGATTAATCTTGTGTTTCCCAACATGAAACCTCTTTATTGTACACTAATTATTTGATGCTATCATTCAGGATCAGGTCCATGTTGTTGTATCTTCAATCTTGTGCTTCTTTCCGACTAATATCCATTGCTTGTGTACTGCTTTGTATTAGTTGATTTAGCTTCAACTGTGTTCCTCAATAGCTCCCCTGGCAGTTGAAATTATCAGTGGAGTTTCCCTTGCTTCCCTTAAACAATCCCTATACACTAGGTAAATTCCTCACGATGAGGGAAAACTGCATATACAGGTGCTTTGTGATCTTCAAATCTGTACTGCTTGGTGCCAATTACAACACCCCACAGCTTGATAAATCATCCATTTCCATGAGAAATCACACAACTTTTTATTCAAGTGATCCTAGCACTAGCAGTATCATTCGCCCCACCAACATAGGCATTAATCTCTAGATTTTGCCTCAACTATTCAACACCAACACATGAATATGAGAGGACAACACGCTTGGAAAATTCAGCTTCCCAGCAATCTAATCATCTGGGCTACAAATGCATCGATTTACAAAGAGACCTGGATCTTTGACAAGTGTTTCCTATCTTAGCATTGAACATGCTTAGATATTCCATGGGTAACACTAGTATTTAATGGACACATTCATTTTGTGGCATGTGGGGATTTTATGCTATAAATGTGATTACATGCCCATCTATGTAATGAGAAATACTCTAGAGCAAGCTTTCTTCCAAACCAATGGTTATGAAACCAAATATTTGATGTAATATCCCTAGATCCACAAATCTAGATATTAACCTCAACTGTCGAATATCTGTTGTTGAAACTGATACTCTTTGGGATTTTGGATGCGGTTAAGGGTTTCTGATTGAGTTTCAATAGTTCTGAGCTTCATGCAAAGCTTGCATGTTTGTTTGTTTGAGTAGAATGACTTGTTTAGATATTTTGATTAAGTAGTCAATTACAAACAATCGCATGCATGTACAAAAATTCACTCACAATTGCATGCATGTAAATAATAATCAAACAATTTCATATAGATTATATAATGAATGGATCTACACTAGAAATACAAAGATATAAACTAGAAAAGTATCAGACACTACATGCGATGATAGATCGATGCCATGCAAGGCCTCAAAAGATGACATGCAAGTTGATTGGATGACATGCATATGGAAAATTGTTGCATGCATGAGGAACTACTGCATGCAAGGTGGATCTGTTAGGTTCCACCTTTGAAAACTGATGGAAACTAACTCACTGGATCCACCCTACTCCAAGCTCAATTGGGTCGGAAGGATCTATTGATCTGCTAAGTCCCCAAGGCTAGCAACCTTCTTTCCCTTCCTTTCACCCACAAAGTTACACTGCAACTGCCATAAATGGCCGGATAAGTCACCCTGGATGATTCCACCGTCGAAATCTGCTATAAACTGTCTCAATAGAGGCGCCCTCCCTCCTCCTCCAATGGGTTGGGAGGAATTTGGCTCAATGTCTCCCTGGATGAGTAGATATGATAAACTGTACTATCTCTGTTATCGATAAACCCACTGCAAACCCCCACTGCCTAAAGATGATGCCATGGTGGCTAGGATGCTCAGAATTCTTCTCTGGATGGTTCAATCGAAGCACCTTGCCCTGATCTCAACTAGGTTTGAAGGGCTAAGATTCGCTAGGCCTCTTCAGGTGAAGCAACTTGATCTGTGACTGATTCCCTCCTCTGGAATCCACGCTGAAATTGTTGTAGACCTGTGATGAAGCAATGGAAAACCTGTATGGATTTCTCAATTGTCTAGGGTGTGTCTCTCAACACTGAATCCAATCAACTGGTGTCTTCCTCCTAGAATCCACAATCCTCCACTGATTCACCCGAACCTGTGTGTTTTCTCCTCTGAGATCAATCCTCAAATCATAATCCACAATAATGAGAGATTAGGTCATTTTTTCTCCTTCATATACTCTCCCAACCCTAATTCCTCATTGACCTCTATAATTAGCTCATTTCACTATCCGTTCCTTGGCCTTGGGAGCCCGATTGTCTCCAAAAACCTGGTCAATCAAAGTGGGAGCATCATATAATGCTCTGAATGGGGTCATAACTATGGACATGTGGAAGGTAGTGTTGTAACAGTGCTATCCAAGATGTAATCACCTTACCCACACTCTTTGTTGTCCACTCACATAGTTCCTCAAATAGCCCTCTACCCACTTGTTGACTATCTTCGTCTTCCCATCAGTATCGGGGTGGTAATTGGTGTTGGGTGTCAACTCTATCCTCACCAATCTGAATACCTCCTGCAAAAATGTGATGAGGAATCAACTACCTCCGTTGCTAACTATACTCTATGGCAACCAGTGAAGTCTAAAAATCTCTTTGAAGAATAGCTCGACCACCTTCACTGCACTGTAGTTGGTAGGAATCACAAAGAAATGCACAAACTTGGTCAATCTGTCGACCACTACATTATAGTCCTTACCCTGAGCCTTGGGTAGGCCTGTGATGAAGCCATGGATATACTTTCCCATTTCTTCTCTGGAATGGGAAGTGGTTGAAGTAACCCTAGTGGAAGTGTCTGCTCTGACTTGTTCTCCTGACAAGTCACACACTCACTGATATGTCTCATCACATCCTACTTGATACCCTTCCAATAGAATCTCTCCCTGACCTGCCTGTAAGTTTTGAAGAACCCCTAATGGCATGCTAATGGAGAGTCATCCACTGCTGCCAAAATATTCTTTTTGAGACCCAATCATGCACTAGGTAGACTCGGTATTTATAAAATATGACGTCGTCTATGACTCTGTACTTGTCGTCTCGTACCTACTCGTCCAATAACTCACAAGAGAACTTATCCTTCGAATATTCCACTAACAAGTGGGATTTCCAATCTGCTGAAATTTTCATCAAGGAACAAGTTGTGGGTCTCCTAGATAGTGCATCTGCCACATTTTTTTTCTTCCCCTTGACATACTCTATGTCAAAATCAAAGGACTAGACCTTTTTCACCCACTTCTACTGACACTCGTTGAGATCCTTCTACTCAAGGAAATACTTCAAACTATTATGGTTTGTCTTAACCACAAATTTGTTGCCCACCCTGTACTACCTGAATTTGGTCAAAGCATGCATGATTGCAAGCATCTCCTTGTCATAGATAGAATACAACCTCTTGGGCTCGCTGGGCTTCTTGCTCTCAAATACAATAGGGTGTTCCCCCTGCATCAACACTGCTATGATCCCCTCTCATGATGCATCACACTCCATAACAGATGGTAGTGTGAAATCGAGTAATGCTAGTACTGGGCACGTGCCCATGACTTCCTTCATATGCTCAAATGCCTTCTGGGACTCGTCTTTTCAGATGAAGGATCCCTATCTGATGAGGTCGGTGAGTGGTGCCCCCAACTGTGAAAAACCCTTCATGAACCTCCTGTAATAGTTGCACAACCCAAAGAAACTCCTCAACTTTGTCACATTCTTGGGCATTGGCCAATCCAAAATGGCCTTGATCTTCTCCTGGTGCACTTGTACCCCCTATGCGTTGTTAATGTGGCCCAAGTATACTAGCTATGTCATGTCAAACTCACACTTTGACTCCTTGGAAAACAATGAGTGTGACTCCATAGTGTTGAGTACAACATCCAAATGCCTCAGATGCTCCTCCCATGTCATGTTGTATATCGAAATGTCATCAAAGAACACCAATACCAATTTCCTCAAGTGATCTTGGAATATATGTTTCATGCAAGACTGAAATGTGGTTGGTGCATTGGTTAGCCCAAATGGAATAACCAAGAACTCGAAGTGTCCATAGTGACATTTGAATGTCGTCTTCTCTATATCCTACTCTTGAATGTTGATTTGATGATATCCAGAGCATAAGTCAGTGTTAGAGAAGAAAACTGCTCCATGCAGTTCGTCCATCAACTCGTCAATGCGTGGGATATGATATCGATTTTTGATGGTCTTCTTGTTCAAAGCACGGTAATATATACACATCCTCATGGTACCATTCTTCTTCAGGACTAAGACAAGTGAAGAAGCGAATGGACTATTGATGGGTCTGATGTGTCCCATCACTAGAAATTCCTTGATTGTTTTTTCTATCTCATCCTTGAACCTCCTAGGATGACGATAGGGTGTTGTAATCACGAGTTTTACACCCTCCTCCATCTCGATGGTGTGTTCAAACCCTCTGTCTTGGGGTCTCCCTAAAGAAATCAAACCAAAAACCTGCTAATGCTGACTCAACAAAGTCTTGATCTCTGTATGATACTGTTGTTGGTTTCCTGAATCCCTCCTCGTGGTGATTACACATTCTGATGCATATGCTACTTCCCCATGCCTAAAGATCCTCTCCATCCTCTTCGCCGACACTGTCTTGGGTGCCCCTGTCGACATACCCCTCAATACAACCTTTTTCCCCTCATTGTCTCTGAACCCCATCTCAATGGTTTGGTAGTTGGTAGAAATCTTGCCTAAGGTGATCAACCATTGGACTCCCAACACCACATCTATGTCAAATAGGTCAACTACATAGAATGTATCCCTCATGGTGTAGTTACCTAACGTCACCTCCAAGTCTGGAACTCTGTCCAAACACTCCACCGTGTGGCCATCTAGTATTGCAACATCAAACCCCTCAAACACCTATGTCTGTAGTGCTCTCCTAGCTACCAATGCAGCATCAATGAAGTTGTGGGTTGCCCCACCATCTACTAAGGCAATGTTCGTTGTCCCTGAGAAGTCCCTCTGATCCTGAGGGTGTCATAACTAGGGACTCCAAAAAGGGTCACTGTGACTCCTCCCTTTGCTGGTACTCATCTCTTAGCCTTCTCGCGAGGTTGTGGTTGTGCCGGTAGTTCGGCCCCTACCGATGTCGATGGTCTTTGTGGAGGATACTCCTCCACGTGCAATGGCTCTTCCTCTGAGTTGGTGGACTCATTTTCCTAGGATTGACTGCCTTGTTCCTCCTCATCACTCTCTGTTGCAACCTCAATGTAGTGGATTTCTCCCTTTCTCATGCACCTGTGGTCGGGGACCCATGGGTATTTACAGGTGAATCATAATTTCTTCCTCATAAGCTCACGCCTTGTATCATCATCGAACTTATCCTTACCCTTCCATTCTGGAATGGTTCCCTATCCCTATCCTTCTGTGGCACAAAGGGTTTGGAAAAAGTTTTGGTTTTCGGCACTGACCCTGCTAGATCTCTAGTGTGTAGGATGGCATCCTGTAATGTGTAAGTTTTGTAGGCATTCACCCATCCTCTCAAGGGTTTTGTGAGACCCTTTGTGAAAAGCATGATCAATCTAGGCTCTAAAATGTCTGTCACTATCATGATGATTCTTTGAAACTCTGTGATAAATGCATCAGGGCTACCAGTTTTTCTAAACTGGGCTAAGTCCCTGAAGTGGATCTTTGGATCCCTTCTATCAAACCTATCCATAAGTCTCTCTGTGAATTCTCTGTATGAGGTGATGTGTCTGTGACCAAACGTCATCAATCCATGGTGCCACCACTCGTGGGCCTCTCCCTCCAAGTGCAAAGTAGCAAAATTGATGGCCTCAGTTTCTGTCATTTCGTTGAGCTTGTAATACATGTCGAGTTTCTTCACCCAAGCTTGAGCAGTACATCTTGATGATCCATCGAAAGAGGGTATAGTGAGTTTCCCTACTTTTCGAATGACCTCCACGTTATGTCCTTGTTGTTGTTGTTGTCCTCCCCTTTGAGGATATCTAGGATGGTTCCTAAGTCTAAGTCTGCAATACTCTACTAAAGTCATGTCATTATGGAACCGTGGCCCTAGGGATGCATACTCTCTCCTATACTCAACAATATCCTCTTCCTATGTGGCTGGTCTTTGTGCTAATGGTTGCTGCTAGAAGTTCCCTCTAGAAACTAGGGAATAATGGCCTGGGAATCCTACTCGATGATGTGTAGGTGCAAGTAGGTGAATGGGGCCTACTACCTACCACTGAGTTCTCCTGTGTTGCATGGAGGACATTGGCTCCTGGAGTTTTCCTTGTAGCCAATCTATTTCCCATTTTTTCCAAAGACTGAGTCATGCCCTGTAGACTAATCACCATATTGTTAAGAACCTACATGAAGGATGTTTTTGGTTCCATGGGTGCTTTTCCACTACCTTCTGGCCTTTCATATATGTCTCCCATCATCCTCACTACCTCACGCTCTACTCTTATTTATGCTTCTCGTTGTGCCTCCTCCTCTTCCTTTGAACTGTGAGGAAAGGGGGGATAATCCGATCTGGGTCCTCTCCTTTCCCTGCGTCTACTGTAAGTGACAAATTCGTCACCTATGTGCTCACGACCTTTTGGGTTCTCTAATGAACTCATCAAAACTTTAGTCACATGCCGGCAGGACTAAAGCTCTGATACCACTGTAATATCCCTAGATTCGCAAATCTGGATATTAACCTCAACTACTAACTATCTGCTGTCGAAACTGATAATCTTTGGGATTCTGGATACAGTTAAGGGTTTCCGATTGAGTTTCAATAGTTCTAAGCTTCATGCAAAGCTTGCATGTTTGTTTGTTTGTTTGAGTAGAATGGCTTGTTTAGATATTTTGATTAAATAGTCAATTACAAACAATTGCATGCATGTACAAAAATTCACTCACAACTGCATGCATGTAAATAATAATCAAATAGTTTCAGATAGATCGGATAATGAATGGATCTACGCTAGAAATACAAAGATATAAACTAGAAAAGTACCAAAAACTACATGCGATGATAGATCGGTGCCATGCAAGGCCTGAAAGATGGCATGCAAGATGGTTGGATGCCATGCATGTGGAATACTACTGCATGCATGAGGAATTGTCGCATGCAAGGTGGATCTGTTGGATTCCACCATCAGAAATTGATGGAAACTGATTCATTGGATGCGCCCTGCTCCAAGCTCAACTAGGTTGGAAGGATCTGCTAAGTCCCTGTAGATTTTCTGAGGTCCTATGAGGCAGCCAACTAAGGTCTGTCTTTGACCTTAGTTTGGCTCTAAGTTTCAACTCTGTGGTTGTCCCTTGCTATTGTTTTAGGACAACAATCAGTCACTAACTTTCAACTCAATATTTTGATGGTTAAGTGTCCTTGAAAGTGTTTTCTTTACTCAATGTTAGCACATGCAATATACATCAAAACAAATAACACTACCTCTAGATCTTTTCACTTTAAAATGTTGATCTACACTTCTAAGCATGCATGAAATTGACACATGTTTTTGGTCAACATGACCCTGGAAAACCCCCCCATGGGGAAAACCAGTTTGGAGCAAATATATATAGAAGGCCTCAAAGAAAAATGTACAAAACATGAAACATATACAAGTGAACCTAGTACAATAGAAACCACTCTCGGATTCCTTGGAGTCCCTTGAAGACCTCCCCACAATCCCTGTGAAGTAAGGCACTCCCCTTGCCTTGGTGAGCCTTTCTTCTCTTTGTTTGCTTTGTCTTTATCCTGATCCTTTTCTTTTCCTTTGCTCTTTCTTTCCCTTTGAACTTGCCTTGCCTTTGTAGTAGCCTCCTCCTCTCAAGAAAGCCTCCTCCAAGATGATGGTGCACCCCTCTCCTCAAGTGTGCCCCCTCCTCATGCAAAAACTCAAATAGAGTGCCCTCCTTCACCCTTGCGCCCTCTAAACTCTAGAGTGCACCTCTCCAAGGTGAACGGATCTCTCCACAATGTTAGGACCTCTCCCACACTAGAATGTGCCCTCTAGTCTCAAGAATGCGCCTCTCCTCTAGTATGTGCACCCCTCATCCTAAACTCATGCGCCCTCACTCACAATGGCTCCCTCTATAGCACTAGGGTAAGCCACAACAAAGGGAGTGAACCTCCAATCAATGAGTAGAGCTTCCTCTACTAGATGTGCACCCCTCTCCACTAGTAAATGCGCCCTCCACCACAAGTATGCACCCTCTTCTAGGATAGTAGCCAAGCGTCCATGGAAGACTTCTCCAAGCTCCCTCAACTCAAACAAGGATTCCTCCTCAAACCTTCATGCAAGTGCACTCTCCTCTCCTCAAGATTTGCACCCAAGCTCTCCTTCTCATCTCCTCTTCTCACAAGTGAAGAATGAGTCTCAAAAATGCATTATACCCTCCTTTAGCCTCCTTTGGCCAAACCCTAAATGATCAATGGCCTAGATCCAATCTAGCCAAGTCTAATCAATGGATGAGATTCAATCCATAAATCTCACTTAGGAAACCCACTTTCCTTAGTTTACTTTATGTCTATTAATTCACCCACTTTGTGAATTAATTGTCACTTTAATGACTTAAGTGACATATTTCACTTTTGACTTAAATCTCCTAAGTGAAAGTGAAATTAGAATCATAAAGTAAAGTAACAAGGGTAATAGTCTCCCCCTTTGTGTTTAGAGACTCATAAACACATGGGGACCACTTTCCAAGGTACCCAAATCTCAACACTCCCTCTTACCGAGGAAAGTGCCCTTCACCACCAATATCATCCCTATAGTGGACATGGTTGCCTCCTGGCATATACTCGATGAGTATGGCTATACCATGATCACTGAAAGTAGTCTTTATCACAGATATGTTCAATCTGTGTGATTTATAGATAAAAGTGTCTCTCCACCTATCCAAGATCACCTAGATCTTGGTATCAAACAAAAGATCTCCACCTTGGTCTCCCACCAAGGATATCTACCTCCTGGCATCTCGCCAACGATCACTACTCTTGGCATCTCACCAAGAGTCACTCTCTTGGCATCTCACCAAGAGTCTCCCCCTCTTGGTATCTCACCAAGAGTTCCCGAATCTCGATATCTCACCAAGATCCTCAACTTGGCCTCTCGTCAAGTAGTTTCCACCTTAAGTGGATCCAGAACCTAATATGCTTGTCTCTATAGCCAAGTGGGGCTCAAGCCTCCTTGGTTCCATGTCGATCCTCCTCATCAACCTATGATGCTCTGAAGCCCCTGCACCAACCCTCTGTCTCGACAATTCTGAAACTGAAGTTGTCCTTGGTGGACCAGTCACCCTCTCTGAATATGGTA
>WSFP011419480.1:0-23197 GCA_009831015.1 Picea engelmannii
CCATGTGCGAATATTCTATACCAAAAAGTTCTCTCTTAGTGGGTACTACTATAGTCTCAAGCACATTATAGAGGATTGTCCTAACTTGTTGAAGAAGTGGGAAGAGAAGAAGGTACATTGTGTTGGATTTACTTCACACACACCTAGGATTTATGTTTCCTAAGGTTTTTCCTTGTTTATTAGTAATTATTTAGTCTCCTATATTTTAGGTTTTTCCTTGTTTATTAGTAATTATTTAGTCTCCTATATTTTAGGAAGAATATTCCTCTAGGGAGAATATTCTCTTCAGTTTTCACTTAATTTTGATCAATTGAGTGGATTCTAGATGATACATTGGGATAATCACCAGCTAATGTGCATTGTCCTTTATTCCTTGATCTACTCCTCACTACACTTTGTTTCAGTCAGTTAATTGAAGACTGGTTGACTAGTTAACTCAAACTAGGTGGCAATTCACTCCCGTAACTGTCTGAGAGACTAGACTTGGTGGCAGTTTACTCCTGTAACTATTGGTGTGTGTCCATATCACTCTATACCACCACTATGGTGCATTAGTTACTCATGTAGCCTATATCTATTGTAAATTATTCACTCTTTGAGTGTGGAATAGGGTTAATGAGAATTCTTCCATTCTTTCTCTCTTGCTTCTTCATTCTCAATTTCTCTATAAAAATGTTTGTGGTATTTTCTATATAGATCTATTTTGTGCAGGTTCAACACATTTACATGGTATCAAATCCGACAGACTGCTAAGCAAAAGCTAACCAAATTATTTTTGCAGGTACTGAAGATTGAAAAATACAGAAAAGATGGATTATTCACTGGAAATACTTCTCATGCCTCATAACTATTTGGAGTGGAAGGAAAAAATTCTACTTCAAATCAGATGCAGAGGATTGTACCAAATAAATATGGAAATGGAAGTAGAGCATGATTCTGCCGATGAGAAAAGTGACTTTCTCAATAGACAAGATATGGTCATAGGATGTATATGCATGTTTGTTTCTCCTGAACTTTTCCATGAAGTATATGACGAATCACAAGAATCGACTCCAAATGAATTATGGACCAGATTGGAGGTTCTATTTGGGAATAAATAAGATTGTGAATATTTCATGCGGAAGGTTGAACATGTAAAGCTAGAAGAGAAGCCATCAGAAGATCAAACATTTTATTCTGAAGAGTCTTCTACACAAGTATTTGAACAAATTTGTATTCCATTAATTGAAGATGATGTCTACTCTATTTAGGATTTGGTTTCTGAATTTCATGTGGAAGATATATGGCATGTATCTCAGGGGTCACATGCAGGCACTTCTTCATGTGCAATGCATGCATCTTAGAAGACAAAAAGGGAGTTGTGCACATTAGACTCAATTATGATATTTTATAAGCAACATTTGCAGAAACAAATTGGATATTTTAATTCTCTCAGGAAAATATCCAATTTCAAAAAAACAATCGTCCGAAATGGATTTCAGGAAGTGAAGTTATGATCATTTTAAAATCAACAAAATTTCAGCATTTTTTCCGAAAACGGCCGCACGGTTTTCAAAGTTTCATCCAAACTTTATTTGGATTTTATTCATTTCAAGAAGAGAAAGTGGATATGCAAAGGGAGTCGTGCACATCATACTCAATTATGATATTTTATGAGAAACATTTGCAGAAACAAATTTGATATTTTAATTCTCTAAGGAAAATATCCAATTTCAAAAAAACAATCGTCCAAAACGGATTTCAGGAAGTGACGTTATGATCGTTTTAAAATCAACAAAATTTCAGCATTTTTTTCCGAAAACGGCTGAACGATTTTCAAAGTTTCATCCAAACTTTATTTGGATTTTATTCATTGCAAGAAGAGAAAGGGGATATGCAAAGGGAGCCGTGCACATCAGACTCAATTATGATATTTTATGAGCAACATTTGCAGAAACAAATTGGATATTTTAATTCTCTCAGGAAAATATCCAATTTAAAAAAACAATCGTCCGGAACGGATTTCAGGAAGTGAAGTTATGATCATTTTAAAATCAACAAAATTTCATCATTTTTTCTGAAAACGGCCGCACGGTTTTCAAAGTTTCATCCAAACTTTATTTGGATTTTATTCATTGCAAGAAGAGAAAGCGGATATGCATGGGCATCTCAATGATTCATCTACTTCATCAAATCCGTGCAGACATCTACATCTTCAACAAAATCTTCAACGAGCACAAACTTGCACAGTTGCGAGGTCTTCTTAGAGTGAAGGACATGGTTGCTTAACAACTTCTTTTTGTTCCTTCTCATTTTTTTTTATGCATTGTAATTTTAGGGGGGTTTTCCCATGAGGTTTTCCCTCTTTCCTCATTTTTTTCAGTGTATCTTTTGTATTTGGGTACCTAACATGGCATCGTTGTCGGGACACATTCTTTATTTTCACCATAGTGATGTTCAAGGGGGGTGTTGGAGTTACTTCACACACACTTAGGATTTGTTTTTCCTAAGGTTTTTCCTTGTTTATTAGTCATTATTTAGTCTCCTATATTTTAGGAAGAATATTCCTCTAGGGAGAATATTCTCTTCAATTTTCACTTCAGTTGAGTGGAGTCTAGATTCTACATTGGGATTATCACTAGCTAACGTACATTGTCCTTGATTCCTTGATCTACTCCTCACTACACTCCATTTCAATCCGTTAACTGAATATTGGTTGACTAGTTAACTCGGACTAGGTGGCAGTTCACTCCTGTAACTGCCTGAGAGACTAGACTAGGTGGCAGTTTACTCCCGTAACTGTTGGTGTGTGTCCATATCACTCTAGACCACCACTCTGGCACATTAGTTACTCATGTAGCCTATATCTATTGTAAATTATTCACTCTTTGAGTGTGGAATATGGTTAATGAGAATTCTTCCATTCTTTCTCTCTTGCTTCTTCATTCTCAATTTCTCTCTGCAAATGTGTGTGGTATTTTCAAGATAGGTCTATTTTGTGTAGGTTCAACACATTTACACATTGAAACATGGTGACTACAGAGCTGCATGGGAATAAAAAAAATGATGATGAAGTGGATGTATGGGTGATAACCCGAGGTGTAGAAAAGATAGAAAAGGACTTTGAACATGGTGAAAGTTTGGGTCAAAATACAGAGGGGAAGATAAGGAAGGTGGTACAACCCTCTCCTAACTTTTATGTTTCTCAACATAAGTAGTTTTTGTGCGACGTGCAGAGGAAAATAGAGGAAGAAAGAGTATGAGAAGAGTTGCAACGTGTGAAACAAAGGTCACTTGAGGAAGCTCGGATCCATGAATAATTACAATGAGCAACACAAAGGTCACTGGAAGAGGCTCGCACTCATAAATAATTGTAGTGTGCCACATAGAGGTCTTTGCGGGAAGCTTGTGTGCATGAGGAAATAAAACACACGACACAAAGGTCACTGGAAGAAGCGTGTATACAAGAGGAGTTGCAATGTGCCAAGAAAAGGAAAATAGAGGAACATGTATAGGAAGAGATGAAGTGCACAATGTGAGAAGAAGCATTGCATGACTTGGGTCATGAAATATAAATCGAGGACCAAGTAAGCAACTTATTGTGTTGTTGTTTAATATTGTTAAGCGATCTTGATGTTGCATGAAAGTCGATGCAGATGTTAGCAACTTGCATGGGGGGAGAAGGGATGGATATAACTATATCAACCCCCTTACCAGAAAGGGATATGTGCCAGATCAATAAATAGAAGTGCACAAGTAGAGAGTTAAAGATGATAGTTGAACTCGATAGTTACAAAACAGATGGGGACATATTGGATTTTGGCTCCAACATGAACATGTTGCCAAAGAAGTTATGGGAGTTTATGGATAAACTGAACTTGTTTTGGTCACCCATTTAGTTGTGGTTGGAAAATCAGTACAAAATATATCCTATAGGCCAATTGGAGCTAGTCGAAGTGAACATAGAGGGGGTGAAGATGAAGGTTGATTTCAAAGTGATCTAAAATTGAAGAAGACTTGAAAAACTTGAATAATTATTGCAAGTGAAATGTCATGTGTTTAAAGCAAATGGATCAGTTTGCAACACATAAATTAAGGATTACTTATACAAAATACACATAGACAACAACATAAATATTGAACAGCAGACATAAAACACAACAATTGATAAAGGAGTTCACCCCTCTTATGGGCTACATCTCCTGGTCCATCTTCCAATGGATCATTATTATTAATTGCTAAAAAGTTCTCAAAAACATGTCTTACAATGCTCAAACTGACAAACCGACTGCTCCAATGGCTTCCCAGCGTCCCAAAACCCTTGTCTGGGCTCTTTCGACACCTCAATCGGTCGAAAAATGAAGAAGTTAGGCCTCCTGGAAGTCTCCCTCTTCAAGCTTGTTGTCTCTGGTTCTACAATTCACACCCACTTGAACGAACCTGTCTCACACGCTCTTTTAAGCGTAAAAACCCAGCACTGGGTGAAACCGCGCCAACGGTGCAAACCGTAGAACGGTTAAGGCGCCTCCAGCCCCTAACTGCCTCGGCACCTGGGAATATGGCCATGTGACCTCGCGCGTTGGCAAATGGTGGTTAGACCCGTTATAACCGTGCAACTTCCATTTTGGGGTCACATGGGGTTTCAAACCCGCGCCAACATTTAACACACGGTTATATATGGAACCACGGGTCTTGGTTTCAAACCCCGCGCATACACATTGGTATATATATATGATATGTAATATAAATTGCCGCGTGCTTTGGTTTCACATTAGTATATGGTCACATATATGATCCACGCGACTGCGGGTCAGGGCTAAGCCCTGACCCGTCCCCCCCGCCATTCGATACAAAATGTAACTTTAAATAATTTCAAATACATTTACATATCAAGGAACAAGTAATGGCATAATGGTTGGGCGGATGTTTGTAAAGGTTTGTGCTGTGGGAGGTCCGAGGGTTGAACCCCACATGCCTCAATAAATTTTTATATAACCAAATAGCCAGTCAACGAGTGACATGTGGCGCCAAGGGATTGGGCCACGTGTCCTCACACCATTGGCCACCAATGACACGTGTCATCCACCGATTCGACAAACATCAACCAATGCAAGTGTGCCACGTCATCCACCAGACACGTCATCATACGGATGGTACAACCCTGCCACGTCACCATACGGACTGTACGGACTGGTACAGTCAGCATCTAAAATTTTTGCCTGTTTGCCTTGGCGAACAGATCGCGATATCTTCTCCATACGGACTCTGTTTGAGAAAGTAAATATACCGCCGGAATTAGGAAGACGATACAGACACAATGGCACTATTTTCGTCGCATTCCTAGCACTTTGAAAATTGAGCAAAATTTGATCCCCTGATCACAAGGTAATAGAGATCATGGATGATTTTGACCCCTACCCTAGCCTACTTGGCATTGATTAGGTCTTTGACAATAGAGGTCATTTGAGACTGATAGCCTACGTGTGATTGTACCTTTGGATCCCAATGAAAGGGACATATATAATGATATAGTGTATGGGGATGTGTCGAGCTCTATTTTTGAGAATATCTACAATATCACAGAGCATAGGGAAGATTATGTCAATCCCAAAGAGGATGGGGAACTAATTTGGAGGAGCATGAATTCATATGAAACTAATTCAGATGACACCATGGAGAGGTGGAAGAACAAGCTTGATGAAGTCTCGACAAGGAGATGTGTGCGTATTACCACTGAAGTGCACGAAGAATAATTTGGGTCCTACCGGTTCGATGGGTCAGATCCAATGGATGCATTTATTGCCTAGATGTAGCACATTCTCGAACACCACTAAGTTCATGTCATCGATAATGTTAATAGGAATATCTGTCTGCAATGGTGGGTTGAACATCGAGAACACATTTGAGAATGGGAAGTTGTGGAGGGTCCACTAAGAGAAAGATTCAAGTCAGGGGTGGATATCCATCAATATATGTGTTCTTGTGAAATATTATGGGTATCCAAGCAACAATGCACGGTATGCAGCCGATATCTAAAGGCCTAGTGCAAGATGATGAAAAAGCACTTTGTCCCCCTAGAGCCTCAATTTTGTACTAGCCAAGTAAGGAAGTTGTGTGCGCATATGATGGAGATGGATACTCCCTATGTTACAATAGAAAGAACGTACCCCCATTCAATCCCCCTCAACCCCATTGAGAAAATAGATGAGCTACGTAGGAGTCAGGAAGTACTGGGTAGTTAGTAGATGCCACCAGATCTAGAAGGGTTGAGTCCAGTTCCTGAGTGGAGAAAAATGACCGGTTGGGAACTTGTGAAGAAGTGTTATGACCTACCATGGGTCGCTACAAACAATTAACCAAGGTTGAACTAATGTAGGGGTGCATGGGAAACATGTGCATTGATTCTAAAGAATAATACTCGCGCATGTATGAAGTTATCCACATCATCATCTTGCAAGATTTGGCGGTGGAAAAGATTAGTGATCATAACAATCGATATGGCAGGTAGTTACACTGCGCTGATTTACTCCAATTTCAGAAGGATGGAGCCATTAATGCAGCTGGAAGGAGGATGATTTTCTTGATTTAGAATAAAGAAGTATTTAATTATGGTGGATGATGGAAAGATCAACATTAAGGATACAACGATTGATCAACATCCAACATAATGAATTCGACGACTAGGATGAAAGGTAGTACCGAGAAACTCACAGAATGGACTGGACAATAACTCCACATTCAATGAACGACATGCACCATTATTATTTCATGATCTTGGGGATGAGGGGAAGTGTTACGGCTAACCACTTCTCTTTTTTTTCTAAGAATGTTCTTTCATTCCTCTCTTATCTAGTTATTAGACTACAAAAGTGAAAAACCTCGTTAGCTTTCCAGCGGTTGACTACACTTCCATGGTTGAATTTCTAATTGGTTCTGAGCTTTAAAATTTTCATAAAAACAATGACCATATCTGGTATGGAATCCTCTAACAAATCCCAAGCACAAATAAGATATCAAGTAGTGAAGGAGAAGTCAGTTCCAGATCTGGTGCTACCATGTGGTGCACAATTTCAGAGGATGACATTAGAGAAAGTCCCATTGCTAAAATGTGTCGATTATAATGTGAGGGACCCCAATCATTTCCCTAAACTGCAGTTCAATAAATATACATCCATCATCCAGAAAGAATATGGTACCAAAAAAGTGGTGACTGAGGAATGGGCCACGAATGGGAGAAGCCTCTAAGGAAATGAGACATTCTCACATTACTCAAATGTCCACATTTCGGTTGCACCCCAACCATTTAGGAATTGGTATGCTTCCTCATTCGAATGCATGGGAGGTACCTATGGTTGGAATATACTTACCTTATTTATCAGCACATGATGCATCAGATTTTGAGCCTTCCCACTTATGGAGAGGATCCAACGGATACCCTCAAAGTGAAAGGTGTAGCTTAGGAAGAAGTCTACTCCTGATTTGGCACACATAGGGGGAAACACAAAGTTGTAATCCATGAAATTAATAATCTAGTGGTATGGTTCACAACACATTTACTGGCCTACAATATCATCTACAAATGATGAAATGATGTATGCACTCTCAAGGCGGTCCTCACTGCATAGCGATGTGTTGGCGTAACTCAGATGGCCTAGGCTCAGTACATGTTGGATGAGTTCATTCTCAATTGCCTAGATGATCAAGATTGGGGAAAAGAGTTTCATTACAGCTGGTTCATCCTTCTATTGGGTATGGTACTATGGAAACCACTGTCGAGACATGAAACAAATGTGGAGGGAACCCCCCCTTTCGTCACCCCCCAGTTCTTGACTCTCCAACACTCCAAAAACTATGAAATCTAGGTAGAATTCACAAAAGCCTTCCAAAAGTGGTTCATGGAATTAATCGTGGCCTCCAATGAGAGGGCCTACATTCTAGAGTGACTTATTGACAGGTATGTTGATTATATTGAATTTGAATGAAATTTTCATAATTTTTTTATTTCTCCTAGTTGGAGCAGGCTATTTTGGGAGCAAAGTCTGAGGAAAGAGAACGGAAAATGAGGCATGCAACTAACGAATGGACCAAAGGATTCAACATGTGCCAAGAAATAATGAAAAGAAGCGTGCAAGAAGGAAAAGGAAGCAATGCATCGGGAATTAGGGACAAGAAGCAATAGTTCCATTGGAATAGTTGATACCTAGTCTGTGCATTGCAAAAATTACAAACATCACAGGAAGAGGTGCAACACAAGAAATATTGGCTCAACTCATGGAATTGGAAGAAGAAAGGATTATAGTTGGTTTCCATCAAGAAGTACATAAATCAAAGGAAAAATCTTGGCATGACAGACATATCAAGAAGACGAAATTTAAGGAGAGAGATATAGTTCTCCTCTATGACAGTAAGTACTTACAACACCCAATGAAGCTTAGAATGCATTGGCTAGGGCCATATGAGATAAAGTTTGTCACATATGGAGGTGTTGTGTAGCTGCGGGATTTAACAGGAAAGGATATTCAAGGTTTGGTGAATGGTAGTCGACTGAAACTGTATAGGGACAATTGACCTATTAACTCTCAGTAATTACAGTGCAGAAAGTGGACTTGTATGTATTGTATATAGTAGGATTTAAGAGAAGAAAAAGGAAGAAAAAAGTGGAAAAATGAGAAAAATAAAAAAATAATTAGGTAGAGGAATACGTGATAGACAAATAGTTGAAGGATATGAGACGTATAATAAGTTATATAGAGGTATGATAAAACTTGAATAGACTATGCGACAGAAAAAGATGACTAAACAGAAAACAGAGTAAGATGGGACAAAAAGTGGTCGGAAAAAGAAAGATGGTGAGCATAAAAATGGGATATGATAGAGAATTTATGATAGGAATTATAAAAGAAGGAAACTTGCATAGTAAGCTTCATTATGACTTAGAGAGGATGAAGAGCTAAGAAGAGAAATACAAGAAAACACATAGAGCGACCAAGTATCCTCGAGTTTTAGCAACGATTTAGAGCAGTAGAATTGAGAATTTGCGGTATGGCACCACCCAAGGTTGGAGCACCTAGTCAAATGTCAAGGAAAACCTACAATAACGAGAGATATCCACAAGAGAAAGTACCAGAAGTGAAAAACCCTAGTGTATAGGAAGGCATCGTTGACGTAGATGTGATCCCATCACCAAAACCAGTTAGCCCAACATCGGTCAAAGAATAGGAGCTAAAGCATAGGCAAAAGGCCATGAAAATCTAGGAGAGGATGAGGAGTGCACAAGAAATAAAGAATCTATAGGCAGAAGTGAAGTCAAACTAGGTCGAAAAGCAAATGAGGCAGGATCAGGTGGAGCCATTACAGGAACAAGCATAGAAGATGTTGATAGAATTGGATGCATCCAAGGGCCACCTGGAAAATATTAAGTTGGAGGCTGAAGAGATGATGAAGGAACATATCAAAGACTGTGGAGTTTGTTGCAGAGAAGTGCACACAAGTGAAGACTTGTGTTGAAGAGATGAGATACATATTTGAGGCTTTGGAGAATTCTGTCAAGGAGGAAAACATCGCCTGAGTGGCTCGGGACGAGCCACAGGTAAGTGTTGGGGGCCTATTGGAGCAAGCTATTTTAGGAGAAAAGTCCGAGGAAAAAGAAAAACAAAATAGGTAGGCTGCTAAGGAATGGACCAAAGGAATCATTGCGCGTGAGGGAAGAAGGAAAAGTAGTGTGCAAGAAGGAAAAGGGAGCAGCGTCGGGAATTAAGGCGAAGAAGCGCAGAGTCAAATAAAGGAACGAAGATCGACTACGTGAAGGAATTTATTTTGTGGAAAAACCTAATCCACGAGGGTTGGGGTTTTAGGTTATGATTTAATGGGGTTTTACCCAACATTTTGTAGTATAAATAGGATGTATGAGGTATATAGAAGGGATGTTGAGCTTATCTATCATCTAGTTTTGGCAAGATTGAGTCTTTTGGAGAACCTTTGAGTTTTGAGTCGAAATTATTGGTTTTGGATGAGAACTACAGAGCTCAGATGGAGTCATTTTTTGAGATGTATGCATTGTAACTAAGGATCAGGTCACAAGTTGTGGAGCTTGGTGTGACACTAGTCAGCCTCATGGAGTATGAAAAAATTTCGATGTAATGTGCGCAACACCCTATTTTACTAAATATGAATAAAGAAGACAAATATTTGTGGATGTAGCCAAGGGGGGGGGGGTGAACCACGGTAAAATTTTTTTTATTGTGTGGAATGTTGTATTTTATGATTTGATATGCTTATTATGTTGAATGAATGAATGAATAGATGGATATGTTAAGGTTAAATTACAACATGCGCTAGATTAGTTATGCATAATGAATGTAAAAGGTTAAATGAATGATATATTTGATGAATGATGCATGTTGAAGTAGGAGAAGAAGAGGTATACGTAGTGATGCTAACATCCACATGAGTTCCATCCCTTCCCTGACTTCATACATTTGATTCCTAAAATCACCCATAATCCATCTCGGGTGCGACTGATTTTCTCACTCTGTGCGTAGTGTTGCCTTCTGGTTTACCAGAGAGGTCAATGGTTTATAGGGTTTTGTTGGAGAACTAAGGTAGTTACCAGTTCAGCCCATACATCCAAAAGATGGTTATGTTGTCAGTTGGAACTCGGAAGATCGGATTGGAGGGGATATTATGAAGAGAATGCAATGGTAGAAAGGGATGTTTAGGCCATGGAATCCATCAAAGAAAGAGATTGAAATATGGTTGGAGACAAAGCAACTCTAGTTTGTGCAGAAATATAATAGAATCTCCAAGTATGCACCACGCCAGTATTTACAGAGGTACGTGTTTACTGATTTGCATGAGGCATATTTCTGTTATTTTCCAGATTTATTCTAGGAGTGGATATTGAGGTTGAAGGATACTCATCCAACTAATCGGGTAAGGAAATTAGAGTGGACTACTGAGAACATTTTACAGTTGGAAAGGGTTAATAATAAATTCACGTGTGCAGTGGATTTTTGGTTAGACAATATTACTGGAGGGTTTATTACTAAATTTGCAGTCAATATAACGAAGTCATATAATGTTGCAGGGTAGTAATTCTTGAAGAGACCAAGAGGAAGGTACATTAGGTCACTTTACATGTTGATCAATATATTATTGCATGATATAGGCATGGTGACCATGGAATTAGACAACTAAATCACTCTGTGTGCATGGGGGAGTTGGGAGAAGCACTAAGGAAGATATGACATATGGAGAGGGCTCTGAAGAGAGGCCAAAAGAAGGAAGAAATGGACCCTATAATGTTGGATGTGGAACAAACCACGAAGATATTGAGAAAATCATAAGTGACGCACAACAGATGACCCTACCAGTATATATCAACAGTAAGAAGAAGGCAGTAGTCGAGCGGGAGGGATTGGACATTGATGAGGAAGAGGTAGAGGATCTCTATGTGACAGGGAAGATTGAGGAAATATTGCACGCCACATATGAGAGGAAAACCAAAGGTCATGTGTCTAGTGAAGAAGAAGGCTCTCCATTCGAGATATGAATTAGTGTGGAACCCATAACCCCATGTGTGACTAAGACAACTGAAGAACAAGAAACATTCAGAAAACAAGTTATTAGTGGTAGAAGGACTTTAGTAGGACATGGGTCCAATTTAAATTCCAATAGAAGTATTAGTTCAGCTAGTAGCAGTCAAGTATCTACACCGTGTGGAGGTGGTAGTACAAAGAATTTCACAATGACAGGACAATAGCCAACTATTCAGTTACCATAGTTCCATGGAGAAGGGTCGGATGAACCAAAGAAGCACTTGTTCATTTGTGAGAATATTTGGGAAGCTAAGAAGATTACAAATGAATATACAAAGGTTGCGCAGTTGGAAATCACATTCAAAGACCGTGCATTAGAATGGTATATGGGTCTCACAGTAAATAATCCAACAGGAGCACCTACAACTGTCGGAGATGTGAAGAAGCAATTGATCAATGAATTTCAAAAACCAAGTCCAGAGGATTAGTTCATGAACGAAATGGTAGATATTAAGCAAAATCTAGGTGATTCAGTCTAGGAGGTTGACTAGAAGTTAAAAAGGTTGAAAGGTAAGTTGAAGTACCCTATTATTGATATGAAACATAGACATTTAGTTGTTAACTCTTTATTGTCACATTTGAAGTATCCATTGAAGAAACAAAAGTTCCAAACTCAGGCTGAGGCTTTACAAGAAGCTTTACAGTTATAGGAAAATCAGTATAAGTATAGAGATCCAGTTGTGGAAGAGCTGAGAGAATATATGTAGAACCTGACATTTCAGTTGAATCGGAATAAGGGAAAGGAAAAGAGGGAATATTTATGGTGTACACTATGCAGAACAAAAGGGCATCATAAGAATGGGTGTCCAACCTTTGCACAGTACTTGGGAGTAGGAATGCCAAATCATTTATCTACAGGAGGGCCATGGTGTGAGATATGTATAACACATGGACATGATCCCTATCATTGTCCTATGATGCAAAAGTATCAAATAGTACCAAAGACTACATTTTGTAATTTTTACAAGTCAGTTGGACATGAATACAAGGACTGTAGAACCTTGGAGATAATGAAGGAGAGGACATTAGATACTTATAGGGTGTAGGTTGAATTAATGACATGACAACTTGCACAACAACCATTGTATAACAACACACAGTAGTTTTCAGTGCCACCACAATATAATAACGTGTAATAATTTGGAGCACCACCGAAGTATAACAATGCTGAGTAGTGTGCAATTCCACCTCAGTAAAATTATGCACAACCATAGTATAATCAGGCACCACAATAGAATATACTACGTTGAGACAATAAAGAAAATAAAGGATGCTTCAGAGGAGGAGGTCGCGGAGGAAGAGGATTTGGAGGAGTTAGAGGACCAGTAATTTGTCACAACTTTCAAAAACCTGGACACTATGTAAGAGATTTTCCACAACCACCTGCGACATGTATGTATTGTCATGCAACAAATCATGAGACATAATACTTTCCGACACTTCTAGTAAAGATATAACATAAGAGGAACCAGAACAATCAGAATGTCCAATGGATTATTTTGGAAAATAGAGAAGAGGATGGGAAGACTATCAATATAGTTACTAGAGGTGGAGCCAAGACAGGAACAGATGCAAAAAATAAGAAGCAGGATCAATACCAATGGTTCGGGAAGAATACAACAGCAGATCTAAAGTTTGATGCGTGCAAAGAGAAGGAGACCTTCAAAGAGGCTAGATGAGATATTTTGAAAGAGAACATTGCAACTACTTCAAGAACCAAGCCAGGATATGATGTACTAGTCTATGACATGCCTCCCTTATCCGATTAGACCAACAAGGAGAAGCCTACAAAAAAGGTCAATAATTTAAGAAACTTTTTGGTATCTTGTCTAAAGCTATTGAATGATAAGTCATCTCTGCAAGTGTTACAAAATCTATTAGAAAAGTGCAATTCTAGAGAATAAATGAAGTTAGAACACAAGAGAATCAATCAAGTTCGTAACAAGAGAAGAACAAGTAGGGAATTCAAGTTGAATGCAAACATTGGAGATTTCAATATGGGGGATATCATACTAGACTTAGGGTCTGAAGTAAATGTTTTTCCTAAGAAGACATGAGAAATTATGGGAGAACTTACATTGGGATTTTCACCTATTAAGTTGAAGCTAGCAAATCAGCATAGAGTGGTGCCAATTGGTAGATTGAAGGGGATACCAATAGACCTAGATGGTGTGTGCACTATGGAAGACTTTGAAGTCATTTACATAGTGGATAACACTTCATCATATCTAGCATTGTTGGGTCTGGATTGGGATTTTGATAACCAAGATATTATCAATATGAAGACTAGAAATATGATATTTGAATCATGAGAATACAGAGTTATTGTGCCATTAGATCCCTCATAAGGAGGAAGGTATGTTGAACCTACAATAGAAAATTTCATTACAGAAGATATAAATAAGTTGTATTGAACTACCGTGTGCGAAGAGGATTGCATCAACCTAACTGCAGATGGAATGTTGAGTTGGAGGCATGGATGATTTTAGTGGCTAAATTTAGCTCATGGGATAATTTTCCATGGTTTTTCCAAAAACAAGATTCACTATTTTAAAAATGATTCGCCCAAATTCTATAGGATAAAATTATTTTACCTTAAAAATCGCCAAAATTTTATAAAAACTATATAAAATCCTTATAATTTTGAATATTTTTACAAAAATATTGCCAAACATTTATAATTGACATATGAAGGATTAGTAATATTCGCCAAGGTTTCTACATTTTAAAACAAATTTTCATCCTTAAAATCATCCCTGGTTCGAGGATCATTAGTTCTTGTGCTTCAGACTCTGACACAATACTGGAGAACTGGCAACAACGATTACATGAGTTATCTACTAGAAGATGTGTCAGAATGACTCACGTGCTAAGATTGGTTGGTACAAAGGTAAGAGAACCTCCTAATTTTTATGGTCAGAATAACTTAGAATAATTTTTAATAAAGTATTAGGTAGAAATTTTGGAGAATCAAAGATTTCCAACATTAAAAATTTCCTTGAAAGAAACACCTACTCGTTACTGGGCACACGTAAAGAGAAGATCAATGACTGGTTTCAATGCAAGAGGTTATTGCGCATCAGATTTGGCGCAGAGTAGGAGAACAAAATTTTGGAGAAGTATGATGGAATTAGAAAAACCAGAGAACACATAGATAGATGTATAATTCACTGGATATTGGTACCACCAGAAGAATGACCACATCACATTATTCACACATTAGAAGGAATTTCAAAGAACTGGTACACAGAATAGGAGCAACGCAGGGAAACTGCAAATTGGGAAGAAATGCAACAGAATTTTGTGATCACATTCTCATTTGAACATGAGAGTCCATAAATAGATACAACAGTACTGAAGGTGGTAAGAGACAAGATTTTTGAATAACATGAAGTGGAAATAGTGACAACTTATAAGAACCAAAAGAGATAGACAGTCAGGTAGTTGCTACACTATTATCATGTCACAGAAGAAGAAGATCCAACAAAAGAAAAATTTGCAATATCCATATCCCAAAGGTTGAAGGAGAAAGAGAAGTATAACGTCCACAATAAGAGTCAGAGGATTATGTTGCACCTTTGAAGATAAAGAAGGTAAATATTGGAACAACAAAAATCCCAAAGATTGCAAGTATTGGAGATTATTGGGATAATCAGATAGTAGAAAGAATAATAGAGTTACTGCGCGAGTATAATGATTTGTTTCCAGTAATGTTTTCAGAGATGAAGCGATTAACAAGAGAACTTGGAGAGATGAAGATACCTTTGAAACCAGAATCTAGATCAATAAGGTAGAGATCTTACTGGTTGACTCCAGTGTATAAGAAGAAATTGAAGGTAGAAATTGATAAGATGTTAGAGGTCTATTTCATAGAACCTATGGAAGAATCAAAATGGATCATTCCTATGGTAGTACAGGAGAAGAAGCAAGGGGGAATTAGGATCTGTGTAGACTTGAGGAAGTTTAATGATGTTTTCTTGCATAATCCTTTCCCTACCTGATTTATAGATGAAGTATTGGAGAATGTAGGAGGTCAAGAAGCCTATTCATTTACAGATGGATTTCCAAGATACCATCAGATCAAGATATCTCTAGAATATCGACACAAGACAAAATTTGCTACAAAATGGGGATCATTTTAGTATACAATGATGCTTTTTGGATTGAAGAATGCACCTGCAATTTTTTCAAGAGTGGTAGTAGCTGCCTTTAAGGATTTTATTCATAAGTTTTTGGAATTTTACTTGGATGATTGGACATTGTTTAGTTTATTGAAGGATCATGTTGAAGTACTAATATTTATGTTAGAGAGGTGTAGACAGTGTCATATATTCATTGAATATTAAGAAATGTATCTCCAATGAACCATTTGGAATCATGTTAGGGCATGTGGTATGTAAACAAGGTCGGCTGGTTGATCCTACCAAAATTGTTGTCATAGTGAATTTACCACCACCTAAGTCAGTACACAAGTTAAAACGTACAATTGGTCATAGAGGATATTACAAGAAGCTTATAAGAGGATATTCATAGATTTCTGCACCAATGGATAAGTTGTTGAAGAAGGACATTAAATATCAATGGAATGAGGAGTGCTAGCGAAGTTTGGATATCTTGAAGGAGAAGATGGTGACTGCGCCAATTTTGTTGTTCCCTTATTAGTCAAAGGATTTTCATGTGCATGTGGATGCATCATCAATAGAGCTTGGATCAATATTGAAACATCTAGGACAAGGTGATATAGATCACCCTATAACATTTGCAAGCAGGAAGTTGTTAGATTCTAAGAAGAAATACAATACCACTGAAAGAGAAGGTTTAGCTATGGTATATGCATTGCAAAAGTTCATACATTATTTTTTAGGACAACATTTTAAGATGTTTACAGATCACTCTGCTCTTAGATATTTGGTCAATAAGTGAGTGTTGGGGGGAAGAATATGCATGTGGTTATTGTTGTTTCAGGAGTTTAATTTTGAAGTTGTGGTGAATCCTGGAAGATTGAATGTAGGGACAGATCATGTATCAAGGATAACTAATGGATAAGAACCAAGAAGTTTGGAAGATAACTTTCATGACGCTCAAATATTTTCAGTTCAGATTGCATATGAGTATTTTGTTGACATTATTGAGTTTTTGAGTATTGGATTTTCCCCAAGAGAATTTAATATTGCGTAGAAGAAGAACTTGGTAATTAGAGTTGCAGGCTAACAATTACACTTATATAACCTTGGAGAAGATAACATTATGAGAAGATGTGTTATGGAGCATGAAAGGGCTATCATTTTAGCAAAATAACATGAAGGAATAGTTGGAGGACATTATGCAGGGAAAGATATTGCGCAAAAGGTATTGCACGCAGGATTATGGAGGCCAACAGTTCACATGATGCAAAGGAGTACTGTGAGAATTGTGATGTGTGTTAGAGAGTTGGAAATCCATCCAGAAGGGATGAGATGCCATTAAGACCTCAGTTAACTTTGAAAGTGTTTGCTAAGTGGGAATTAGACTTTGTAGGTCCAATTAGTCCATTAGCTATAAGATCAGGGGAAAGATATATTATTACAAAGACATAATACTTAACTAGATGGGTTGATGCAACAATAGTGAAATATTGCAGTGCAGATACTGCAACACAATTTTTTATTGAGAAATTAGTTACAAGGTTTGGATGCCCAAGAATTTTGATGAGTGATCAGGGGACTCATTTTATCAACAATACTATATAGGCAATGCTTGAAGAATTTGAGATATATCATCAGAAGAGCACTCCTTACCACCCTCCAGCTAATGGAACAATGGAAGCATTTAACAAGATTTTGGAGAATGCCTTAACAAATATTTGTAATGTAAACATAGATGACTAGGATATCAAGGTACCAACAGTGTTATGGGCTTACAAAACTACATGCAAAAAGATAACAGGGAAAACACCTTTCGGGTTGGTGTATGGACAAGAATCAGTAGTTCCATTGGAATATTTGATACCTAGTTTGCACATTCAAACAATTGAAAACATGACAGAAAGAGGCGCAACACATGAAATATTGGTTCAACTCATGGAATTGGAAGAATAAAGGATTATAGATAGTTTCCATCAAGAAGTATAGAAAGAAAACGATAAAGCTTGGCATGAAAAACATATCAAGAAGAATAAATTTAAGGAGGGAGATTTGGTTCTCCTCTATGACAGTAAGTACTTACAACACCCAAGGAAGATCAAAATGCATTGACTAGGGCCTTATGAGATAAAATATGTCATATATGGAGGTGTTGTGCAACTGCAAGATTTAACAAGAAAGGAGATTCAAGGTTTGGTGAATGGTAGTCGATTGAAACTGTACAGGGACAGTCGACCTACTAAATCTTAGTAATTACAATGTGGAAAGTAGAATTGTACATATTGTATATAGTAGGAGTTAAGAGAATAAAAAGGAAGAAAAAAGTGGAAAAATGAGAAAAATGCAAAAATAAGTAGGTAGAGGAATAAGTGACAAACAAATAATTGAAGGATACAACGTGCAAAAGAAGTTAGAAAGAGGTATGATAGAACCTGAAGACACTACGTCATAGAAAAACATGACTAGATAGAAAACACATCACGATGGGACAAAAAGTGGTCGAAAAAAGAAAGACGATGACCAGAAAAGTGGGATATGACAGAGAATTTATGACAGACATTATAAAAGAAGGAAACTTGCAAAGTAAGCTTCATTATGACTTAGATCGAATGAAGAGCTAAGGAGAGAAAGTCGAGAAAAAACATAGAGTGACCAGGTATCCCTTAGTCTTAGCAACGATTCAAAGAAGTAGGATCGAGAATTTGCAGTATGGCGCCACCCAAGGTTGGAGCACCCATTCAAATGTCAAGGAGAACCCATAGTAACACGATATCACCACAAGAGAAAGTACCAGAAGTGGAAAAACCTAGTGTACAAGAAGGATTCGTCGACGTAGATGCGATCCCATCGCCAGAACCAATTATCCCAACACCGGTCGAAGAATAGGAGCTAAAGAATAGGCAGAAGGCCATGAACATATAGGAGAGGCTGATAAGTGTGCAAGGACTAAAGAATCTACAGGTATAAGTGAAATCAATCTAGGTCAAAAACAAGATGAGACTAGCTCAACTAGAGCCATTATAGCAACAAGCAGAGAAGATGCAGACATAATTGGATGCATCTAAGGGCCAGCTGGAAAATATTAATTAGAGGCTGAAGAGATGATGAAATAACATCTCACTGTGTAGACCGTGGAGTCTGTTGTAGAGAAGCACACAAAATTGAAGACTTGTGATGAAGAGATGACATGAATATTTGAGGTGTTGGAGAAGTCTATCAAGGAGGCAAACACCGCCTGAGTGGCTCGAGACGAGCCACATGTAAGTTTTGGGGGCATGTTGGAGCAGGCTATTTTGGGAGAAAATTCTGAGGAAAGAGTGCAACAAATGAGGCATCCAGCTAAGCAATGGACCAAAGGAAGCAGTGTGCGCCAGGGAAGAAGGAAAAGTAGCGTGCAAGAAGGAAAATGAAGAAGTGCATCAAGAATTAAGGAGAAGAAGCGTGAATTAAAATCAATGAATAAAGACCGACCACACGAAGGAAGTTATTTTTTGGACAAAACTAATCCATGAGGGTTAGTGTTTTTGGTTATGATGTAATGGGTTTTTACCCAACCTTTTGTAGTATAAATAGGATGTATGAGGTAGATAGGAGGGGTCTTGAGTTTATCTATCATCTAGTTTTGGCAAGATTGAGTATTTTGGAGAACCTTTGAGTTTTGAGTCGCAACTATTGGTTTTGGTTGAGAGTTGTGGAGCTCATATGGAGTTAGTTTTTGAGATGTATGGATTGTAACTAAGGGTCAGGTCGCAAGCTATGGAGCTTGGTATGACACTGGTCAACCTCATGGAGTATGACAAAATTTCGATGTAATGCACGCAACGCCCTATTTTGTTGAATATGAATAAAGAAGATAGATCTTTGTGGACGTAGCCAAGGGGTTGAACCACAGTAAAACCTTTGTTATTGTGTGGAATGTTGTCTTTTATGCTTCGATATGCTTATTATGTTGAATAAATGAATGGATAGATGAATCTGTTAAAGTTAAATTACAATGCACACTATATTAGTTATGCAAAATGAATGTAAAAGTTTAAATGAATGACAGCTTTGATGAATGTTGAATGTTGAAGTAGAAGAAGAAGAGGTATAAGTAGTAAGCCTAACATCCACATAAGTTCCATCCCTTTTATGACTACATATATGTGGGTCCTATAGTCACCCATAATCCATCTCAGGTGAGACTGCACTGTGCACTCTGTGCACAGTGTTTCCTTCTAGTTTACTAGAGGGGTCGATGGTTTCTAGGGTTTTGTTGGAGAACTAAGGTAGAAACTGGGTCATCCCATACATCCAACGGTCCCCATGCATCCAATGACAGGACATGGGCCAATCTCCCCTTCTACATTATGGAAAGGGATATCTTGGATGACATCATGGTGTGGTTGGCTGACTACCAACCTTCTTTCTTGGAGGTCCAATATTAATTCGAAGTGAGAACCAAAAAATCACAGGAATAGAGGCAGGTAGTTGCTACTTCCCAACGCTGAGACAAGGATTTTTCATCCAAGATACAAAATTATGGTTCCAAGGATCATGGCTCACCACATTCATAGGAGTGCATGCACAATGGTGATAGATCTGAAGCAGAAGATGAGGGTGCCATGAAATGGAAATGGTCTCCAAAAACTCAGGTCTCACCCTCTACTGACCTTGACACCTTGACACCAACACAAAAGAGCACTATCCACCCTCACCACTTGTAACTCCAATCAACGAATAGGTCCCAGCTACTTCGGCCCATCCGAAGCTATGACCTGGTCAGGGTTCAGGAAAACTCCAACACACAACTACTACCATGAAGAAGTTAGAGGTTGGCTCTCCCACACCATAGGCTAGCCAACAAGTCACCAAACTGATGAAGGATATTCACACTCAGTTATCTAGATATATGATGTTTCAAAATTATATGGTGGGGAATTTTGACACCCTATCTCAACAACTATATTTACCTTCCCCACCAAGATCCATGCCATGGGACCACCAGTCTATCGGAGCTTCGGAACTGAACCAAAGAAGAATTATGAATTTCAACTTTATTTCCTTGGTACCCTTCGATTCAACCAAGATAGAGCTTGACATTTTACAAATTCCTACTCCCGAGCTACAAGGTTTTGTCACTACCATGCTCTATAAGCTCGAGGAGTGAAACCAAACTCTCGCCCACAAGCATGCCTAATTGTGCCTTCAGTTTGATCAGGAACTCTCTAGTCATCTAGACACGAGGTCCTAGTTGCAACAAGAATCAAGCATGCGCCAAGAAATTGAAGATGCCAGACAAAACCTCTAGACCTTGCATCTTGTTGAGTTTATTGTACACACAAAAAATTATCCCCAATATGAAGCAACTCTAGCCAGTTGTGCCAAATTATTCATTGTACTGAATGAAGCCTATTCATAGGTTTGTCATAACATGTGGGTATAGTCAGAGATCCTGACACCAAAAAACATTAAAGTGGTTACTAGTGCATTCATCTCCTGGAATCTCAAAATACAACACTTCGAGCACGGATTCAATAACTAACACTGGAGGAGATAGAACTACAAAAAAAGGTTGCAACGACCAAAGTTGTTGTCTGGGATAGCTTGAATAGATTGAAGGAATTTTGAGGGGTGGTCGATCATAAATTTATCTTGTGGAACCATTTGCAAAGTCCCCCCAAAATGACTTTTATTAATGAGTTGCCTGGCACAACAAAATACTAGCCTGGCCTCTCTACCTCCAGGTGAGCGACCGACGACGATGGAAAGGATTGTGTCTAAAACTAAAGAGATTGTTTCCATCCAGACTGAGCAGTAAAGAATATAAGAGATAATCACTATTGCAGTTGATAAGGCCTTAATATTGTATATCGAGTTGATAGACACACAGGTTATTGTCAATCCCTTGATCGAGAAAATAGAAAGCGCTGACCTGATATCCCATCAGGTCACAATAGTCGATGTAGATGTGGTTGTTCAGCTCACCCAAGAACTTCATGGAAACCTCATTGAACATGATATACAATTTAGGAGTTCATTCAAGAAATCATGACAACGGTTCTATCTGTCGCATCAATCACTTAGTGAGGAACTTGGCTCGAGGACAAGACAAATAATAGTGGCGGGGGCATGTTGACACCCAACTTTTTTGGTAAATATCATGCGTGCGCACACAAAAAAGTTGTGCATTCCTATTCTAGTTTTGCACATGCTTAAGAAGTTGCTCGATGGGTGACAAGAGGCATGCACACCAGTTAAAGTTATTCAAATGCACATCGGCCCAAGTTTTGTGATGTGCGCTAATAATTAATAAGACACCACATCACGTTGGGATCAAGAAAATAATCCATCCGTATTTATGAGAGGAACGAAATGAATAACAGATTGGATGCCATAACACAGAGATATGGAGAACAACAATACATATCCAGTGAAAAATAAATTCTATTGAATAAATAAAATAGGATGAAACTATAAAACTGCAGAACTAAAACAACTTGCTCGAATGGTGGTAGTTATCTCTAAGAAGAGATGTGGATGGTATGTGCATCCTTATGAGAAAAATGATTAAAATAAGGCTCCAGAGGACTTTTTAGCATTACTCATGAATGCCAAAACCCTAGACATCCAAAAACCTAACCCTAGGAGATGAAATGCCAAAATTTATGTGGGCCCCAATGGGTAAGTTGGTACCTCAACTTCCCGGGTTCGTAACTTTTGAATACAACCTCTGCTTTAGGCACGTGATAGCCTATTGGAAACTTCTTTTAAAGAACTACACAATATGTCGTCAAATTCTGACTCAGTATACAATTTGATTGTGGCAAGCCAAAAAAACATTGTTTAGGGTTCTAAAACGGCCCTGGAAGTACAAAACAATGTATCGACATGAAAAGTTCCAAAATAAGTCAATTGTATTAGGTGGGAGGCCACCAATCTCCACCTGGAAGATGTGTAGGGATTCATATAGCCCTAGAAGTGTAGAACCCACAATTACAAAGAAGTACAAAAGAACATGTTGAACTAAAAAATGTCAAGAGGATCCAATTGGAATAGGTGAGTGGCCACCAATATCCATCTGGATCAATCCTCCCCTGTTAGGAGGAAATTTTCTCCACTGTGTTGAGTGCCCCCATAAGGTGAGGAAACTTTTGTTGAATTTGGCCCTGGGTGAACCACTTTCCTTGGTGTAGGATTTGCCCTACCTTAACAACTTGATAAATATAGATCCTCTTCTTGTGAATGCCCTTGACCTGTGTGTCCACTATCTGATTAGTGGATTCATGTTCCATGCAATCAAGATTGAGCTTTGTTGGTGTCAATTGTTCTGCAATTTCTGAGGTGTCCAATAATGGTGGAAAATATGATCGAAGGAGGTCCACATTGAACACTAGGTGCAAGCCAAGGAAGGGTGGAGTGTTGAGCTCAAATTCATTGCTACCCACAGCCTTAGTGATAGTGTAAGGACCATAGCGAGGTGGGTGGAGCTTCCAATGGGTCCCTGTAAGGCTCTCTTTC
>ML863059.1:8127-23197 GCA_009831015.1 Picea engelmannii
CACGCTTTTCTATGTAATCGAAGTTTTTGCTCCCCTGTGTGGGATAATATTGTAACATGCTAGCATGAGTCAATTTTTTTCTAGTTACCTAAGACTTTATCATTAGGAAAGTCCTTTCATCGAGTGTGTTGTCGTCCTTATACACACTTGCAAACGTGAGCTAAGTCCTACTCACTTAGTGTGTCCTTGGAGGCACAATGCCTAGGTTCAAAGCCCACGATGTCACTTTGGCTTGAACCTCTTCTGTCTAGGCTTACTCCTAGGGAAGCCAAGGGGGGTAGACCCTAGTTTCTAGATGTGATTTACATTAAGTTCTAGGAGTTGATTTTAATTGGTTAAGGTTTAGGGGGAGTCTAACCTATGATGCAAAAGTAGCAATGCAAGATGCAACAACTTATTTATGACACACAAACCCTTCCCTAAGTCAACTAAGACTAGTGCCTAAGGTTGGGCAAAGGGTCAACTAATATGTAAGGGTGTTTAATTACAAGTAAGATTACAAAGATTATAAAGATAAAATTATGCTACAACAAGGTTAGATATTCACAAATAAAGAATGCTAGATACACAAGATTACAATAAGATACAAGATTACAAGCTAACCACGTGTGTTCAAATGTGCAGGAAGCTAAAGACAATCAAGACGTGGGCACCATCAACACATTAAGGTCAAGCCTGCCCCAATAGCACTTACTCTATTGGATTGCCTCTCAATGGCAACATCGACACTCAATATTCACAAGGACACTTAGAAGACTTGAAAGCTTTTAAGACATTTAGTCAATTCACCCACAAAGCATTATTTGCATATATGATTGAGAGATTATAATTGCAAGTATTAGACCACAAGATATAATATTTTAAACCAAGGTTCTAAATTGCTTAGTGAATTAAGGGTTCTTAAGATTTGAAAGATTTTATTACCCTAACTAAAAGTTTGACCAAAAACCTCCTCCCCCCATTACCAAATGGTTGTTGGATGCTCAAGAGGCAAAGAGGCCTACCCTAGCTTCACAGGTCAACCCTAAAGAACCGAGTGCTCCCGGAAAGGACGTCACGCGCCGTGAGACCATCCCCGGCCTAGCACTTTCCGTTGTCTTCCTCAATCCCCGTTTTAGATGGCGAAGATGGTGGTTTTAGGTGTCCTATTAAGTCTATTAAGTGTATATATCAATTGGGTAGGTTTTTAGATGTATTAGAGAGTGTTTTAATGACTTTTAGTTGCCTTAAAATGGTGATTTTATGTTAAAACCGAAACTCTAAGCAGCTTCTAAAGATGTGTTGCAAAGCATGAAAGTGTGAGCATTTAAACACATGTAAAGCATATAAAGATGGAGCTGATTCAAAGAGTTATTAGATCACCATGTATTAGACCATAGCATGTGAAAAGCTTGTAAAAAGAATGATAAGAGGGGCAAGAACAACTTGCCAAATAAAAGAATGAGACTTGAGCTTATCACTACTTAACCATTGATTGTTAAAGCATTAAGGTAAAGTGTTAAGTGTGAAAATGAAGGCTTGATGACAAATAGATATATATGCCTACTAATACAAACCCAACAACACTTTAAGTTTTAGTTATGGCAAGAATAGCTTAGAAAAAAAAGGGAAGTAATGAGCAAACCACTCACAATGGCACAAGGTGGAGGCAAGCCTACCTTTATTATGCCAAAGGGGGTTAAAGATATAGCAAGCAACCCACTATTAAATAGCAAGACAAAAACTAAAACCCCACGTCCTTGCCCTAATGACAAGTTTGGGGAAAGAGAAAACTACTTGATGAAGGAAACTTGAAAATAAAATCTAAACCCTAAACTCACACGTGGGAGATAGGCCGTACCAATTCTCCTCCCAAGATGTGAGCCACAAAAATATTTACAAGTGAAAGAATTATGCACAAGAAACCCTAAAATTTGAAGAAGATGGTTGAGAAATCGTTACCCACTTGAAGAAAGGCCTTGGAGTGTTGTGTGGATGTATTTGGGTAGCAAAAACCCCCCTCAACCTGATAAGAACCTGCAAAAACCAGCAAGCTATGCTTGCTGGAAAAGCTACACACAACAATATAGATGGAGAAAAATTTATGTTTTAGAGCAGAAATTTTTCACATAAAAAAACTTATTGAAAAAATATATTTTAGATGACCATTCTACTATGTTAAGCTAGCTGAAATATGGTATGAAATGGACAGCAAGAAAAGAATAAGAAAAGAAGAAGTTTGAGTAAGCTTTGAGGAAAAACTCCTCCTTGAAGCTATCCCAACAAAACCCTAGAAGCAAACCTGCAAAACTTCAATAAAGTGTGATGCATACAAGTAGATAATATGGCTGAATATGCTAACAAAATAAATACTTGTACCCTATTAGCAAACCCACATATATAGATCAACAATAATACTAATTGTGTGATCTATCCAAGTAAAATACTTTACCCAAGAATCTACTCTATGCAACTCAAGATGCCAAATCCACAATATTACCTCATATGCAAGCAAGAAACAAGAATACTCGTTGTTCTTCCAATCCTCCAAAGTTTCTCTTTATTACTCAAAAGGAGAGTCTTGTAGCAATAAATTGCTGCAACACTCTCAAGAGAAAAAGAATGGATGCAAGATGGACAAGAATGAGAGAGATGTGAGATGAGAATCAAGTAGCATAACAATAGCTCAAGATATGGTGAAGAAAAGAGTGAGGAGAGGGTTCTATTTATACTTGGGGAGGCAAACCTACCTCTCTTGGATCAATGCCAAGTGTCCACCACCAAGCACAAGAGAGAATCCCTAGGGGGCGCAACTTTAGGGTTTTGGACAAGGAGTGGAGTGGAATAAATGCCAAAGGTGGTCGGAGACCAAGCACAAAGGTGACGTGGAGGGCTAGGGAAGATGTATCAACAAGTGGAGGGGCCCCCAACTCATCAAAAATGATTTTCTACTGTTTTCTCATGAAGGGGGACGTAACTTCCCCTAGGGGGGCGTGAGGGTTTGAGTGAGTGAATGGGTGAAGGGGGAATTAAAGGTTAGAAAAGGTTGGGTTGGGTAGGTTTGGGTTAGGAAACATCTCTTTTATCTTTTTCCATCTTTACATCACCCTTTTAACTCAAAATTACAAAAATGACATTTTATCAATGTCATGACCTAGCAATTAAAATTGTTGTTTTTGACTGACTGAGACTCCTGGTGGACAAACACATAGCAAAAGTTGTCCGACTGAGCTGAAACTTGGTCCAAGGGTGTAGGGGGTGTCTTTCCATTTCTTTTGAGCACAAATACCCCTATCAAAAACCCAAGGACCTAGTTTTTACAATTTTTGCTCAAAAATAATTAATTAATTAAATAATTAAACCTCCAAACTTAGGAAAATTTAGTTAAAAATTAATTAATTAAAAAAACTTATCTAGACTCGTCGGAATTCCGCAAAACTTTCTAAGATGTCATACATGGTCATTTACATCGTCCCTAAACAATAGTTACCAAAAGATAAGCCCATTAGAACGCCTTTCACCACTTTGGAGGAATTATTGCTAGTGTGAGGGAAAAACTCAAGGGAAATTAATAGGGATGAAAAGCCCAATTAATAACCTGAGGATAAAAAACCCTCGGTGAAAGGAACTCTCCCAATGAACCCATCCCAAGGTAACTGACCTAAATATGACCCATGCAGACCTATTACATTATTAACCCACGCAGGGGTGCGGAAATTCCGTTTACAAAAATAAGTGTTGATGGCATTAATTGCCCAATAGAACCAAACTGTCTTCGTCATATTTGCATCTGATGATGCATCTCTTCATGGCACATGGAGTTGACCCCCTAGTTGAATAGGCGGTCAACAGAGTATTTTTTTTCCTCAAGTAATTAACCTTGCTTAACTGCAATTTTAATTATCCTTGAGTTTTTCACTCACAATAATTCTCCAAAGTGGTGAAATGTGTTATAATGATTGAGTCCAAGGGGTAATTAAGGTCTAGGAGTGTTGTAAATGACCATGCTAGACATTTCCTAGAGTCTTGCGGAATTTCGTTAAGTTTTGATAGGATTTTTTAAATAATTAAAATTCCCGCAAACTAGGGATTTTTAAATTTTTTTTATGTAAAATGTAAAAAAGTGGTCCTTGGGGATTGTGTATAGGGGTATGAGTACTCAAATCAAATGGTTCATGAACCCCTACACCCTTGGACCAAGTCTCAACTCATTTGGACAAGTTTTGCTAGGCCATTGTCCATGAGGAGTCCAAGTCAGTCAAAAATTAGCATGTAATTGGCTAAATTAAAATAGCCAAATTTTGTAAAAGTCACTAAAGTCATGAGAGAGAGTAGGAAAAGGATTACTAATGTTTTTCCTAAGCTGGGAGATTGATTTTCCACTTAGAAAACCCCTCCTTGCTAAGCCAACAACCCAAAGTGACCATTTTCTAAGAAGAGGGGCACCCCTCTTGCTCATGAACTCATAGGAAATTAAAAATATAGCAAGAGGGCCCCCAAAACTTTGGGTTTACCCCGACTTGACCCTAACTACCATTTTAATGAGTGGGAAAGGTGTTTTCCCCTTTCCCCACTCATCCCTCACTCACCTCACTAACCCTTGAAGAGACCCTCACCCATGGATGGATGACACTTGGACCTCATCCAAGTGGGGTTTCTCCCCTTCCTCATCTATAAAAGAGACACACTCCTCCTCATTTCTTCATCTATTCTCATAGCAAGTCTATTATGCCAAAATTTATCCTTTCTTCTCCCTCTCTCTCTCATGCTCTCTCATTGTAAATCTTGCTACGAGTATTTGTAGCAACATTTTATGGATAATAAAGGAAGCTTTGGAGAATCTATGGTGCATTGGGAGTCCTCTTAGTGTCTTTCATTGTGTTTTTGTGAGGTGATACAACTACATTTCATTTCTTGCATTTTTTCTTTCAATAGTTTTACTTGGAGACTCGAGCAAAGTATTTTTCTTGGGTGTAATTAGTAGTAGTATTGCTATTGATTTTGTGGTAGTTTCTTTTAAAGTTTGGAAAGTATTTTGCAAGTTTTTTTTATGCTCTCACCTCCTTGTTTTCTTGTGTAGCAAAGGCATATTTGTTTGTAGATCACTAGAGGGTTGGAGGAGTGATCTTTAGAGTGGAAACTCATTCATTCAACCATCCAAAGTTTCCATTATTTGTCTAATATCCTTTCCTTTATTTCTCTCATTTACAAGCATTGTTATGATCCAGAAAAGACACTAAAAGCTTCACTTTCATATTCAGAATTTTACATTTAAATTGGTGTTTCATTGGGTTAATCAAAGTTAACAAGTTTCTTGGTTTTGTAGCATTTTCTAGAAAATATACCTTGCTGATTTTTATGCAGATTTTTAACAAGAAGGAGGAAATGCTACTTATTTGAGTCCCCAAGGCCTTCAAAAGGTATTCTAAAGTTGGAATATCAAATCTCCCTTCATCTTCTTCTTCTATATCATTGTAAGCCACCCGAGAGAGTCTCCTGGGTGTGCCTTCTCTCAAATTTATATCAAAAATCTGATATTGTAATAAGTTAGAAAATATTGTCCACACCTTGCAAAGAGAGTGGCCTAACCCATCCTTGCAAAATCGTGACGGCTAGAATTAGATTTACTTTCTTGCATTTCCTTTTACACCCACCTTGGCCAAAACGATAGACTAGTCCTCAACTAGTGCCATTGTTGTAGGGTTGCTCATTTACTTCCAAGTCTTTTAATTTTTCTTCATTATACCCAACTTGGCCAAAACGGTAGGCTAGTCCTCCACTTGTGCCATTGTTGAGGTTGTTTTTGCTTTCATACAATTCTAACTCTTTCAATTATAACCACCTTGGCCAAAACAATAGGCTACTCCTCCACTTGTGCCATTGTTGTGGGGTTGCAGTTTCATTTTCTAAGCAAAGTTTAAAGCAATTTTAAATTATATACTTTTGTCCCACCTTGCAAAGAGATTGACATAAGCCATCCTTGCAATAATGGAAGGTTTGTATACTTTTAAAATTATTGCAAAAGTAATCATATTTGTGCTCCATCATTGCCTCGTATTCTCTCCCCTTGCCACTTTGTGGATCCTGGGTGACAAGAAAGAGAAAAGGTTGGGAGCTTAGTAATTAGGCATCCAATTGTTATTGTTTTTGCCACCAAAAAGGAGGCTTGAGAAAGATACTTGGGGTGCTAAGTCAGGGATGATCTCACGGCACTAGGTGTCCCCCTTGTTGAGTACACAAGTTCTTTGGATTTGACCTGTGGAGCTAAGGTGAGGCCTTGTTTTCCTTTCTTATTGAGCACCCAACACTTCCTTTTGGTTAAGAGGATAATGGTTTGGGGTAATCACATAGTCTAGGCTTGTATCATTCACATCTAATTCCCCTAATCAAAGAGAGACCCAAAATTTATTAAAATCAACCTACACACTACATTCACAACATTTGCAATCTCACTTTCGAAGCAATTTACTTTTCAAGTCCTTTTCTAGCTATCTATCTCATTGTGAATATTTCATGTATTAATGCTTCATTGCTTATTGAGTTATGATATTTTCTATTCTTTTGGATATAGTTGTATAATCATCTAGTTGTTCATTTCATAGTACATATATATCTCATGTTGTATTTCAATTTGTAGATAACATTTATAATTGATTTAAAGTGTAAATTAATTTCTTTTGTTAATTTTTGATATCCCATAGCATTCTTTATTTCTTGTATAATTGTACTTAATTCTTTGTTATAACTTTAATTGACTCTTTACCCAACCTTTAGGCACTAGTCTTAGTTGACCTTAGGGAAAGGCCTGATTTTCATTAAAGGTGTGCATTGCATTTGTTGCCTCTCATACAGGCTAGCTCCCTGTTGCCGTCCTAAAACACACTTGCAAACGTGAGCAAAGTCCAGCTCACTTAGTGTGTCCTTGGAGGCACAATGCCTAGGTTCACAGTCCACACTGTCACCTTGACTAGAACCTCTTCCTTCTAGGCTTACTCCTAGGGAAGCCAAGGGGGGTAGACCCTAGTTACTAGATTTGATTTAACTTTAGAGTTCTAGGAGTTGGTTTTAATTTCTTAAAAGGCTTGGGGCAATACTAGCCTAAGATGCTAAGGCAGCAAATGCAAAGTGCAAGGCTAACTAAATGACAAGCAACCCTTTCCCTAAGTCAACTAAGAATAGTGCCTAAGGTTGGGCAAGGGGTCAACTAAATTTGAGGGTGTTCAATTTCCAAAATATTACAAGTTAAAGGTGTTGGAACTATCCCACAAACCCAAGATTACAATTACTTACACAATAAAAGACAAATATTACAAAGATACAAGATGATACACAAGATACAAATTAACAAGATATACAATGATGCCAAAAAGTGCAAGTTTAGGAAATATTCAAATTGAGATCAATCACATAAGCCAAGCATGCCCCAATAGCACTTACTCTATTGGATTGTTTTTCAATGGCAACCACTAAAGCACTCAAGATTCAAGAAGATGATGCTTCTCCAAGTGGGATACTCAACTTCTTCTTGAATCACACCATAAAGCATAAAAAGATGTGGAAGTTTGTAAACTCAAATGCTCATAAAAACTCAAAAAAACATTTAAAGACAAACCATAAGATTGCAATTAAGATTTGAAGATATGAAGTACTTGCAAATGTGTGTTCCTAAACATTCATCTAAGATCCCCCAAAACACATGGATTGTCTATGCAACTAAGTGGTTAGGAGTTTCTTAAAAATTAAGTAGATTTTATTATTCCCTCCCCCTAACTATGTTTGGAGTCTTAAACTTCCTCCTCCTATAGCCAAATAACTGTCGGGTGCTCAAGATAGTAAGGCAACGAGGCCCACCCTAGCTTCCACGTTTAGCCCTGACAATAAGAGTACTTCCCAGAAAGGACACCCTCCTGGAGCATCACGAGACGGTCCCCCGCCACTTCCTTCCGTTGTTTTCCTCAAACCTGTTTTAGATGGTGGAGATGGCTGAATTAGGCTATCCTAAGTTGTCTAGAAGATTATTATGACTCGCAAGTGAGTCTTTAGGTGTGTTTGAAGTGTTCTAGAAGTGTTTTAGGTGTCCGAAAAGTGTGATTTAGGCCCAAAACCAAAACTGAAAAGTGCTTGAAATGATGTGTTATACAAGTAAAAATTTAACAACATAAGATAACATGAATGTAAAAAGATCATAAGATAAACATCATAAACGTGGCATCCCATTCATCATCATGACATATAACTTTGCAAGAAAATAAAGCAAAGGCAAGAACAGCTTGTCTTTGATACCAAAAGATTAACCTTAGATTTAGTTGCTCATCCACAATGATTATCCCAATGAAATTGATGTGCTTGAAAAGAAGATACTTGGCAAAGTAAAAGATCTAAATCCTAAACCATTTAGTTAACCACATAAACTTGAAAGAGATGAATGGCCCAATGCCTTAAGAAATTAATGAAGTGCACTACTTAAGATAGATCCTAAAGCATCAAACCATAATACATGATAAGCATATGTGAAAGAACAATCATGAAAGGAAATAAAGATAGATGTGTGATGACTACTCTAGATAATTTTAACCCATGATATAATTGTAGATCATCAAACAATATTTTCCTTTAGCCTCACGATTTTGGGGATTATTCTTCCAAGGTGTAGGCAACTAACATTTAGCAAAACTTAAAGAATTAGAGCAAACCACTCACAATGACCTAGGTGGAGGCAAGACTACCAATGTTGGTCAAAGAGGGTTGGAAAAATAAAATGACTATGATGATTATTAGACAAGCCTACCACACAACCTTGTCCTAATGACAAGTGGGGAAATAAATAAAGAACTTGTTGAAATGAAAACTAAACTAGCCCAACGATATTGGGGGGTTGGTTGGGCCAATTACTCTCCCAAGATGTAGGAAACTAACCACTTACAGAAAATAGATTACAATGGCTGAAAATGGAAAGTAGAATGCAAGCCTCAAGGGAATTTCCCGGGGGTTTGCTACAATGATAGAAACAAAGAGAGAAAGAAAGGGATTCTTTACCAACTTGATGAAGCCTTTTGAGGGTGTTGTGAGAGTGGATTTCGGCAACGTTTCCCCTTGTCCCTGGTAAGAATCTGCAAACACCAGCAAGCAAATGCTTGCTGGAAATGCTGCACAACACAAAAAAACGTTAAAAAATTTATGTTTTTACACAGAAATTTTTTACATAAAATCTCCAAGTTAAAATGAAAATATTTTGACCTATCTAAGAGAGTTAGCTACAGCAATCTATGATGAAATGAAACAGAAATAAATCAGATCTAAAATGGAAGTAAGGAGTGTAAGAATATGTTGGTTGAAAACCCCCTTGTTGAGGCTCTTCCCACCACTATCTTAGAGGCAAAATCTGCAAAACTTAAGCACCGTGTGAAATATGGCAATAGAATAATATGCAAGATAAATGAATACTATGAACTACTTCACAATACCAACTATCCTACACATAGATCAGCAAACAATACTATCTATTGATCTACTCAAACAAAATACTTTGTTCAAGAAAACTACGCCATAAAACCAATGCATAAACTCACACAATATCACCTCAATAGATGGAGCACATCAGAATACTCATGAAATGATCCAAAACCTCCAAAGTTTCTTATTATTAGATCCAACCAAATGTGAGAACCTTGCAGCAAATACTTGCTCCAATGCCCTCAAGAGAAAATGAGCTTGAATGAAGATGGCAAGAGCAAGAATGGGTGGGGCGAAAATCCTGTAGCRTAACTTTAGCTCAAAGAATGGTGAAGAAAAAGAGTGAGGAGGGGCTTCCTTTATACATGAAGAGGCAAGGTGAAGGCACTTGGATGAGCTCCAAGTGTCAAATCCCAAGCAAGAGAGTCAATCTCAAGAAGGGGGGCGCACTAGTTTAGGGTTTTGGTGAGGATCCATCACATGGATGGGTGAGATGGCAAGTGGGGTCCATGGATGGGTGAGGTATGAGGCTAGGAAGGGTGCACCTCTTATGGGAGGGGCCCACACAACATATCAAAGCAAATGACAAAGGTTTGGGTGTGAGGTAAAGTGAGAGGGGGGGTGAGCTAGGGAGTGTATTAAGTGGGTAAGGTGGGTTAGGTAGGTTAGGAAGGTTCATTCTTGCTCCAATCCCCTTTCAAACTAACCCATTAACTCTTTTTACAAAAATTACAAAAATTGACTTAGCAATTAAAATTGTTGTTTTGACTGACTTTGACTCCGGGTGGACAAATGCATAGCAAACTTTGTCCGACTGAGCTGAAACTTGGTCTATGGGTGTAGGGGGTGCCATTCCATTTCGTTTGAGCACAAATACCCCTATCAAAAACCAAAAGACCGAATTTTTACAATATTTGCTCAAAAACATTTAATTAATTAAATAATTAAAATTCCAACCTTAGGAAAATTAATTAAAAAAAACCTGTCTAGACTCGACGAAATTCCGCGAAACTTTCTACAATGTCTAACATGGTCATTTACATCATTCCTAAACAATAGCTACCAAAGGATGAGACCATTAGAACGTCGTTCACCACTTTGGAGGAATTATTGCAAGTGTAAGGGAAAAACTCATGGGAAATCAACTAGGCTGAAAAGCCCAATTGACAACCTGAGGATAAAAAACCCTCGGTGAAAAGAACTCTCCCAATGAAAACATCCCAAGGTACCTGACTTAACTATGATCCATGCAGACTCATTACATTATCAACCCATGCAGGGGTGCGGAAATTTCGTTTACAAAATTTTGTGCTGGAGCATAAAATGCCCAAGTAGAACCAATATTGTCTTCAACATACTTGCATCTGATGATGCATATCTTCATGGCACGTGAGTTGACCCCCTAGCTGAATAGGCGGTCAACACTCCCCTTTACCTTTAACAAACTAAAATTAACTCCTAGAATTCATTTAATAATTCACATAGTAACTAGGGTCTACCACCCTTGGCTTCCCTAGGAGTAAGCCTAGGCCCTAGTCGGAAGAGGTTCAACTCAAGGTGACAGTGGGCTTGAACTTAGGCTTTGTGCCTCTAAGGACACACCAAGTGGGTTGGAGACTTCTCCACATTAGTAGGTGTGTATAAGGACGACAACAACCCCTAGATTTTCACCCTTGAAAATCTTGAGGGTTAAGAACTAGCATGCATTCCTTTGGCTGACATTATGAGTTTCACCCAATGTTTAGCGCTTGTGGTTAGCAAAGGTTTGTTCCCATCAGAGGCAGGTATATGATTGATACATGGTCGTTTTGTTCAAAGTTAGAGTTGACTTGGTTTCCCATGTATTTTGAGAGACATGTATACATACAACAGGTGTTGCTACTTTTTAGGAGACACGGTTTGAGGGGTCTCTTGATAATTTGGAGCAATTTTGAGAATATAAGGATGGTCCTTGCTTGATTCTAGGGCGATATGCAAGAACTTACTATTTTTAGCAATTTGAGCTCTAGGCCCAAGATTCAAACTCTGAGAACCTATTATTGATGCTTGAGACATTCTGAGTCTTCTGGACCTTTTTCGAGATGATTTGGCACATATTTCTATTTTTAGCAGGTTGAGCACCAGGTCTCGCATGTCGATTATGATTGTGGATTCGGATTCCTTGTGGAAAATCAAATCCAATGAGTATGATATCATGGACATGCGAGGACTTTCTATTTTTAGCAGTATACACATGATGGTGGTCTCCTAGTCATCCCGAGCATTTGGTGAAAGTTTGAGTCAGTTTCGACAAGTTTTGAATTTTTGGGATTGGATGGCTATTTTTAGAAATTTATATTTTTAGCAGTCATCGTCATCTCCAGCAGTGCCTAGTGGCAAGATCAGATTCTGACATGTGGCCGAGTATCAGATTGATGTGGCATCCACATGGCATAAGGGCACATTTTTCAAGACTTCAACATTTGAAGATAATTAATTGAGTCAGAGAGGGATGCATTGATGAGGTGGCATTTCCGGGGAGAAAATTTAGCCAATATTGGCTAATGTTTCTTACTAATTCCTCCTCATGTTCAATTTTTCACTTTCCATGCATTATTTCCTCAAAATTCGCTCTAATTTTGTTTTAAACATTAATTTCCTAAATTTTAGGGAATTCCCTAAAAAAATAAGGCGAATTTTCCCTTGGCCATAATTCACTCATCCTTTTCTCAAATTTAGCATGAAGACATGCATTGGAAAGATAAATTTGGCCTCCATGCATCTCTTGTACTCCATAAAACAAATACGCCTTCATTCTCCCTCTCCCTTGTGCATGCAACCTCCCACTTCTTCCACTTGCCTTTTCTCACTCAAGTGCATGCACTCCATCCTTCACTCATGCGCTCATGCTTCCATACTTTCCCTTTTTACACACTCATGCGACTTCCTCTTTCTCCCTTGGATATGCACCCTCATAGTTATATATTGGGTGCTTCACTAGTGTTCCTGGTCGGTTCTTAGCAGCAGCAGCATAGTGTCTTGTTCCCAGTCTTCTCTATCTCTCTTAGTCTAATGACTCATTTGTTGAGCAAAGTGATCATTGTAACGGTTGTGGACTTGCTGATTGTGGTGTATACAGCCCTCTGGCAAGCCTATTCAATAAAGAAATTAAGTGATGTTTCTAACCTATGTTTCTTGTTGGTATTGGTGAATTTTGCAATCCGATTTGTCAATTTTCTGAACTATTCATTGTGATTTATTTAGTATTTTGACTAGTTTTATGTTCTACTTCTATTCTACAATCATTGCTAACCCTGTAGGATCCCTCCAAGTGAATAATCTACGTTTTTCTCATTGTTTTGGACTGTTTAACACGCTGTCCAAGACAAACAGCTTGCTGATTTTTTTTGTTTTAACGCAGAAAATCAGTCATAAAGCTCAGCAGTAAGGTGCCCAAGGTGCATAGGGATTCCCCCCTGAGGCTAGCAAGCACTAACCCAAACGGAGAGGGGTTTGGTCAATGACAATTTGGGGCCATTACTCCTTCAATTAGCCAAGTTTTATCGCTGTCCAAACAGATTTATCAGCTCAAATTGGAGGGTAGAAATTTGTGCTAACAAATTGGCGCCATTGTCAGGGAATGCAAGCCTTGGTAACAAAGACATCGGTGTGTATTTACTTTAACTCACCTGACGACTCCACAAAATATAGGGATGACTCCACAGGGGACTTACACAAGAAGATCTTTTGGTTTTGATTCCCTCACAAGGTCAAGTTCCGAACTTCAACAAACCCTAACCTCTTTCCTTTGAACAAGACTATCCCTTCACCGGGAACTCCTTGTGAAGTTGGTAAGCGTATGAGTTCTTAGTTAAGTTCTTTTTCAACCAGCACTATGGTAAGTGTATCTTTGACATCTTCATCTTTCGTTTTATTTCCATCTCGAGCTAGTAGTAGGGTAGCAGTTGTGCTTTTTTCTATCTGAGACTAACAATAGGGATGTAGTTGTGAGACCACCAGTAAGGTGGAGATTTTCTGCTTTTGACCCACTAAGTTTTGTTGCATTCCCAGATTATTCTCATGACTTACCTACACATAAATGGCTAAAATACATACCTTTGTTTACAGGGAGGTTTGGAGAATCGGTTGAGGATCAATTGGCTAAATTTTTGCAAGTGGTGGGGGATTTTGATGTGGAACATGAGGATGTGGTGATGAGAATTTTTCTGTCGACCCTCGAGGGGGAGGCACGAGCATGGTACAAATCCCTTCCTGATGACTCCATTAATGGATGGGATTCCTTCCAGAAGAAATTCATTGAGAGATGGGCAAATACATAGGATATTTTCTTCTTATGCACAAATTTTTCATTTATTAAGAAGCATAAAAGTGAAACTATTTTCCAATTTAACGCTCGTTTTTCCAAATTTTACAATCGAATTCTTTACAAAGTAAGGCCTAACGAAGATGTTGCTTTGATTTATTATCTTGAGGCATTTGATGGTATTTTTGGTGTTTTTTTCAGGAATGAAGACCCTCAAAATCTGGAGGAAGTGCAAGTTGTCGCTATCAAGTTAGAAAGGAATTACCTTGCAGCCTGTGAACTCCCTTTGATCCATGTCCCAGACCAACCAGTGAAGGAAACTCCACTCGATGATCTTCAACTATTGGTTGTTATAGAAGTGCAAGAAGTCTGTGTTACTGAAGATAAACCACAACTTGCACTGTATCAAGTTCCCAGAGATGAACAGGAGGGTGATAGCCCAATTTTAGATAATCGGGAACCAATAGATGCACCATTTGAGTCACATGTAGAATTCCGAGAAGATGAAGGTGAAGGTTTGAATACACTAGATTGTTCATTGGTTCCTCCCATCAGTGAAGATGAAAAGTTTCAAGAAGAGGAACCACAGGTTAACCAAATAGAGATCAATCAAAAGGGGATTTCATTTGTGCCCATCTTAGTAGAAGCTTCATACTTGCCTATGACAATAGTGGTCCAGGAACAGCTTGATCATATACCATTACAGCAGGAGGAGCCGCTTTTGGCTCAACCAGAGGATGATGTCCCTTACACTTTGCCTATGGTTCCACATCTCGAGGTTGTTCTTCAAGATCTTGAGATTGATCAGGACTTGGATATCAAAGTTCATCATGACCTAGTTCAGCTCAGGATGATGGAGGTATTTGAGTAGATAGATTCTAAGAGTTATGGTTTTCATGCTTTCACGTTGGTTACTGTTAAAATACCATGTTCTAGAACCCAACCAACATCCTACAATTAACCAACAGCAATCAACTATGCCTTCACTATCAAGGCGACTTTGGGTCCTATGAAATTTCATGGTTGGTCCCTGTTATCGCACAGTTTGTAGGAAAGGTTTAGGTAGCTTGAGTCAAGGCTTCAAACTGGCGTAATAGGAACTTCCCCACCCACTGTCACCTCGATGGGGAGCTCTTTCTGTTTAGGGTGGCTAATCCCAAGGGAGACGTCCCTAGTAATCTGGGGTTCTGATGGAGAAGGATCAAGGTTTAAGACTTCAAAGACTAAGGATAGGCTTCCCTTCACAGATTACTGCCAATAGAGATAGTCAAGAAGAAAGTCTTCCACTGAATGGCACCTGTTTGCGAGACAAGACAAATAAAGCTAGAAGATGTG
>WSFP011419486.1:0-23196 GCA_009831015.1 Picea engelmannii
ATGTACAATTTTATCAAATCTCTACACCACTAGATTATGTTGAAGCTCATTTTGCCTTGAATTTACCTAAGTCTTCAGTTGATCCTATGTCTATAGATACTTCTTCAAGTGATGTAGTAGTACTATCTCATATTTCTACTATTCATTCTAGTGATTCCCCTAAATATTTCGAAGATGCTAGTGTTTTTCATCATACTACTAACTCTATTCCTGTATGGACATGAAAAACACTTGAATCTATACATTGTGATGTTTTTATTCCATCTAACACTCATAGGACTAGATCAAAATTTTCTTTTATGGAAAAAGTGTAAGACACAGATGATCCTTCCACTTATGCAAAGGCTAAAGGAAAGTCAGAATGGGAGAAAGCAATGGTTGTTGAATGTGATTCTTTGATTAAGAATCACACTTGGTATTTAGTTCATCTTCCTCCTAGGAAGAATCTTGTTGGATGTAAATGGGTCTATAAGACAAAATTTAATGTAGATGGTCAAATTGAAAAGAATAAGGCTTTGTTAGTAGCCAAAGGCTCTCTATAGAAATATGGTATTTATTACACCAAAATCTTTGCTGCAATTGCTAAAATGAACACCATGAGAACAATTATTTCTCTTGTTGCATATTTTCAATGGGAAATTCACCAAATAGATGTCAAAAGTGAATTCTTAAACGATGATCTTTGTGAATAAATTTATATCCAACAACCACCTAGTGTCATCACTTCGAACACTTCAAGTTTGGTATGTAAGTTGTAGAAGTCCTTTTATCGTCTTTAATAGCCACCTACGACCTGGTATGAGAAAATTGATATTCATTTCTTGAAGAGTGGTTTCAAGTGATGTCGATCAGATCCAAATATGTATGTTTGTTTCTTTCAAGATTATGTCCTCATAGTTGTTAATTACGTGGATGATCCAATTCTTAAAAGCAACAAGATTTTATTAATCCAATAATTGAAGAATTGTCTAAAGTAGAATTTTGAGATGACAAACTTCAACCTTTTACATTATTTTTCAGGTTTTTAGGTATGGCATATGGTTGATGGGATATTCGTTTCTTATCCTAAGTATTCTTTGCATTTTCTTTCTTGGTTTCACATGAGTAATCACAAGCCTTCATCAACACCATTTTAATCAAGAGTCAAATTAACAATTGATTGTAAATCACCTCTTGTTGATGCTACAATCTATCATCAACTTGTTGGTAGTTTGATTTATTTGACTCATAGTAGGCTTGGTATCTCTTCTTTTATTAGTATGGTTTCAAGGTTCATGAAAAATCCTCATGAAATTCACTAGAAAGAATAAAAAAGGATTCTTAGATATGTTCAAGGAAATCTAAGTTGTGGTGTTTTATATTCTCATAAGGATTGTGTTTCACATTTTGGTTATATCGATTCTAATTAGGAAAGAGATGCTAATAACAGATGCTCTACTATAGGATATGTGTTTAATCTTGGTTCAGCTACAATTTCTTAGTCTAGTAATAAGTTGAGAACAATTTATCTTTATTCGTGTAAAGTAGAGTACAGGGCAATGAAGGAAGTAGCTAAAGAAGTAGTGTGGATCTAGCATGTCCTTGTTTAGCGTGGACTGGTTCAAAATTGATTCAGATTTATAAGCGAAATGAAATGAATAACAGAATGAATAAAATAACATAGACATATGGAGAACAATAAGAAATATCCAGTGAATAATAACTTCTTTTGAATAAATAAAATAGGTTGAAATTGTAAAACTGCAGAATTGAAAACAACTTGCTCAAATGGTGGTAGCTATATCTGAGAAGAGATGTGGTTGCTAAGAACATCCATCTGAGAAGAATGATTACAATGAGGCTCCAGAGGCATTTTTAACATTACTCAAGAATGCCAAAACCCTAGACATCCAAAAACCTAACCCTAGGAGATGAAACACCAAAATTTATGTGGGCCCGATGGGTAAGTTGGTACCTCAACTTCCCGGGGTTGTAACGTTTGCATACGACTTCCATTTTAGGTGTGTGATAGCCCGTTGTAAAGGTATTTTTGAGAACTACACATTATGTCATCAAACTTTGACTACGTCTACAGTTCGACTATGGCAAGCTAAAAAGGAAAGGTTTAGGGCCCAAAAACGGTCGTGGGAGTACAAAAAGATGTACTGACATGAAAACTTCCAGAATAAGCAAGTTGGATTAAGTGGGCATCCACCAATCTCCACCTAGAAGCTATGTAGGGCTTCAAACAACCTCAGAAGTGTAGAACCCACAATTACAAAGAATTACATAAGAACGTGTTGAACTAAAAACTCTTACGAGGAGCCGGTTGGAATAGGTGGGTGGCCACCAATATCCATATGGATCAATCCTCCTCCCTTAGGATGAAATGGTCTACATTACGTTGAGTGACCTCATTAGGTGAGGAAATTTTTGCTGCATTTGGCTCTAGGTGAGCCATTTTCCTTGGTTCAGGAGCTTCCTTGCCTTGACAACTCGATAAAATTGGATCCTCTGTTAGTGATTGTACTTGACCTGTGTGTCCACTATCTGATCGGTGGATTCCTATTACATGCAGTCAGGGTTGAGCTATGTTGGTGTCAATTGTTTTTCGATCTCCGAGGTATCCAATAATGGTGGAAAATATGGTCGAAGGAGGTCCACATTGAACATTGGGTGCAATCCAAGGAAGAGGGCAGTGTTGAGCTCAAAATAATTGTCACCCACGACCTTGGTGATAGTGTAAGGCCCATAGAGAAGTGGATGTAGCTTTCGATGGGGCCCTGTAAGGCATTGTTTCTAAAAATGTAACCAATCCTTGTCTCCCATATGAAACTTGTGTGGTACCCGGTGTTGATCATGGTGTTGCTTGTACTTAGCATTGGCTTTCTGTAAAATATCATGGACTTGTTGGTGGATGTGTTGAATCCGCTCAATGAATCGGGTGGCTTTGTCAGACTCGGAATGAACATGGGAGAAATATGTTTTTTTGGTTGCAAGAGTTAGTGCAACATCAATGGGACCCAAGGGTTGGAATCTCAGCCCCACCTGAAAGGGGTTATGGTCGGTGGAGCTATGGAGAGCTTTGGTGTATATTTTTTGAACATAGGAAAGACTCTCATCCCATGTATGTGGATTTTTAGAGTTATACATGCACAGGATGTGCACAATCATCCGATTGACGACCTTTGTTTGACCATCAGTTTGAGGGTGGATTCTCGAAGGCAGTGGATTTAGTGAGCTTGGTGTCCAACAGTGACCAGAGACTCGACCAAAATGTGTTGAGGAGCATGTTGTCACGATCGAAGATGATGGTCTGTGATATACCAAAATGGACCCATACTTGTTCGAAGAAGATCTTGGTGGTATATGCCATTGTGATGCTCTTCTTGCAGGATGTGAGAATGGCCATCTTTGAAAACCAATCAACCACCACAAATACAAAACCATTGCCTTAATTGGTGGATGGAAGGCCCAACATCTAATCCATCGAGATGGAATCCCAATGCCTCTTGGGAGTAGGAAGAGGAGTGTATAAGCCTTGCTTCTTGATGGATGGCTTGGCAATGGCATAGGTAGTGAAAGATCTGAAATGCTTGTTGATGTCTTGTTGAAGTTTTGGCCAATAAAAATGTTTCTATAGAACGACCATAGTTTTCTCCACACAAAAATGTCCTGCCATTCGACTATAGTGATCCTCCCAAATCATCTTTGCACGCTCACTTGCAAGAATACAGAGATGGACTAGATGGCATAACAATCCATCCTTAATGTGAAAATTGGTGACATTCACACATATACCCAAGCTTTTATAGGTGGCGGCGAAGCCAGGATCTCATTGATAAAGTTGGGGCCACTCCGATGCCTCATGCCCACAGAAATGGAGCATAGTGGTGAGTGCAGCCACAAGAGGTCAACTGATGCTGTCAGTGACACGGTTTGTGCTCCTTGTCTTATACTTTATGTTGAGATGGAACTACTACAGGTATGTGTACCACTTTTTTGGCAGTCGTTCTGAAACTTCCCTTGTGTCTGTATGAACTTCATAGGCTTGTGATCGGTGTGGATGATTGTCTCCTTTCCCAGAATGTAATGTTTCCATTGACGACAAGCTTGCACAATGGAATACATTTCCTTGTCATAGGTGGGGTAATTTCGAACGGTATTTGAGAGTGTCTCACTATGGTATGCTACTAGATGACCGTGTTGAGTGATAATTTCACCTACAACATAGTCAGATGCATCAGTATGAATCTCGAATGGTTGTTTCATATCGGATAAGGAGAGTACTGGAGTTTAGCACAAGCGATTCTTCAGATCATCAAATGATCATTGTTGTTCCTTCTCCCATGTGAAATTTTCTCTGCCACCACCCTTGGTCACTTGGTTGAGGGCCCATGCAATATGGGAAAATCCCAACATGAACCTTCAGTAGAAGTTGGCAAGTCCCAAGAATCTTTGAAGCTCGGTTAGTGTGGTTGGGGCTGGCCAATCCCAGATGACTTGGAACTTAGCTGGATCCACATGTACCCCATGCTCATAAATAATGTAGCCCAAGTATTGGACCATGTTCATGCCAAAGGATCATTTTTTCAAGTTGGCATATAGCTTGTGTTTTCACATAGTGCTCAAAACCTGTTGAAGATGTTGCATGTAATCCTCCTAAGTTATGATGAAGATGAGGATGTCATCCAGATATATCACAACAAAATAGTTCGTGAAGGGTCTCAATACATCATCCATCAACCTCATGAAAGTGGTTGGTGCATTTGTTAATCCAAAGGGTATCACCATCCATTCAAAGAGACCTTCTTTAGATTTGAAAGTTGTCTTCCATACATCAGTCGGTCCGATGGGAACCTGGTGGTAATCAGACTTTAGTTCAATCTTACTAAATAAATTTCCCCCCTTGATTTGGTCAATAAGGTCATCAATTCGGGGAATTGGATATTGGTTCCTGACTGAGATTTTGTTTAATTATCTGTAATCAATGCAGAGCCGCCAGGTCCCTTCTTTATTTTACACTAGTACAATCGATATTTTGCAAGGGGAGGATCTGGGTCTGATGTTCCCCTTTTGAAGCATCTCTTGGCTCTGACACTCAATTTCATCATTTTCCATCAGAGAGTGATGATATATCAGTCCATTAGGTAGAGGTGCATCGAGGGTTAGATCAATTGGATGCTTGCCTTGGAAATGTGTCGGTACCTCGGTGGGTGAGGAGAATATGTCTATGTACTCTTCCACGATCCCATCCACTTTCTTATGTTGCAAATAAAGGCTCTGTGTAGAGGCCATGGATGTGGCAGTGACCTTATGCTTACTGTGAGCACAGATCACAAAGAAGACAAACTTCTCAGTCTATGAAATGACCTTACTACATTGCTTAGAAAAGATTAAAGAAATAGAGATAGGCAGTGCTACCTCTGGTATCCTATACAATTGTCTACCCAAAGTAATAATAACACTACATGGTCTAGACTCATACACAACATGTCACTTCCAAAAATATGGCTTTCCTAAAATAACATCACAAAATTCAAGGGGATCAATATCACACAATACCTCATATTTTAAGGGTTTGATGCCATAGAGTAGACGACATTATTGGATGAAGTGGAGATCTCTTCCTTGGTGAAGCCAACCAATGGTGTAGGATTATGGGTATGGTGTCATCAGTAGGTCCAACTGCTTGACGACCTCTGTTGAGATCAGGCTCTTCTGAATTCTTCTATTGACAATGAAATGAAGTGGAGACTCATTTACCCACGTCTGTGAATGAAAGAGGTTTCCCCCTTCCTCTGGTTCTTCTGGTTCGCTTGGATGGAATTTGGTGGTAGCGACAGTGGTGCTGGGTTCGACATCAATAATCCAATTCCCTCCTTCTAGATTTTAGTCAGAGTCAGAATATGCCTCTGACTCGAAAGATTTCATCTAGACCACTAGTGACTTCTTGGAGCGACATTCTTCGGTGTTGTGCCAAGGGATTTTTATGGTATTCACACCACTTTCATGTGTCCTTCTTTGACTTCTCATAACCCTTCTTGTGTTGTGGCTTGGACTAGTTTTCCTGAGAGTGGCCATATTTTCTCTGTCCCTTGTTTTGTGGGCTAGAGCCGCCTTTTACCTGCTTTGGCTGTGAGGATTTTGAAGATCCAACCTCTCGCCTCTTCTGCTTAATTTTTTTCTCAATCTTGACATCATCTCTATAAGATGCACCTAATGATGCGATGTATAGAAAATCTATTTATGTTTGAATGTATCTGTGCATATAGCCGTGGTATTTGAGCACCAGATGTCATTCAGAGTATTTTATACCCAATTTGGTGCGCAAGGTATGGAAATTATTGGTGCAATCTTGTACTATCTAGTCCCTTTCCTGACACAACGTGGTCCATCTTGTGTACTGGTCCTTGTAGCTTCCAACAGGGTAGTATTGTCCTTTAATGGAATCTATGAAGTAATCCCATGTAGGGAAGACCACAAATATTGCATATTCCTTTAAGGCCCTTTTCTTAGAGTAAGTATCCCACCAGTCCTTAACATGGGGGATGACCTTGAGGAGTGCAAAAGTAATATTTTCCTTGTCAGAAAAATTGTGGACCGAAAAATACCCTTCGAGCGGATTCAGCCATTTGTCTATAGCATATGCATATATCAGTCTTTCAAATAATGGAATATCAAAATTTACTTGTTCCTTGAAGGGGGTTGCATGGATGCTTGATGAAGATGCCTCTCCTTTGGTAAATCACCGAAGGATATGTGCAAAGTTGTCCATAATTTTATTCCTTTGTCGTGTAAGGTCTTTCTCGAGCAACATTTTAAAAGGATATCCTGCTCCATCATCTTTCTTATCATCCCCCGTGGGTTTCTGTCAGGATTGGTGAAACCGATCTTACAAAGGATCGACTGGTTTGAGTCCCAACTTCTTGTACCCAGATCTTGTCGGGGACATGCACGAAAAAAACAAATGAAGAGCAGACTGTTATGATACCATTGATCCTGATTTATGAGTGGAACAAAATGAATAACAAACTAAATACAATAACACAAAGATACAGAGAACAACAATAGATATCCAGTGAAGAATAACTTCTATTGAATAAATAAAATAGGTTGAAACTCTAAAACTGCAGAACTGAAAAACAACTTGCTCGAATGGTGGTAGTTATCTCTGAGAAGAGATGTGGATTCTACACGCATCTGTATGAGGAGAATGATTACAATGAGGCTCCATATTCCTTTTTAATATTACTCATGAATTCCAAAACCATATACATCCAAAAACCTAACCCTAGGAGATGAAATTCACCAAAAGTTATGTGAGCCCGATGGGTAAGTTGGTACCTCAACTTCCCGGGGTCGTAACTTTTGCATACAGCCTCTTTTAGGCACGTGATAGCCCATTGGAAAGGTATTTTTGAGAAATACACATTATTCCATCAAACTTTGACTCTATCTACAGTTTGATTGTGGCAATCCAAAAAAATTGTTTAGGGCCCTAAAACGACCCTGGAAGTACAAAAAGATGTACTGGCATGCAAACTTCCAGAATAAGCCAGTTGGATTAGGTGGGAAGCCACCAATATCCACCTAGAAGCTATGTAGGGCTTCAGATAGCCCTGAAAGTGTAGAACCCACAATTACAAATAATTTCATAAGAACGTGCTAAACTAAAAATTGTCAAGAGGAGCCAGTTGGAATAGGTGGGTGGCCACCAATATCCACCTGGATAAAAAAAAATGCACTTATTGAGTTGATATGTGACAATCATAGTGTTATTTATCTTTCATATAATCCAATGTATCACTTCAAAACCAAACATGTTTACCTTGATACATATTACATTCAAGGTATAGTTACAAAAGGTGTTATTAATTTGGAGTATTTCCCCATTGAACAACAAGCTACTAATATCTTCACAAACTCCACGATAGAGGAAAATTTTCTTCATCTTCACAACTTATTGGGGATGTGGGAAGTTGTCATCAATGGATAATGTTAATCATAATTACATCTTCATCCAAATGTGTTTTATCCCTCTATTCAACATTAAGGGGGAATGTAAGCATGTGTTTATTGTTTGTCTACTAGCCACATTTACCATTATACTTCCTTTCATTATGATAAGGCATTTTGTATACACAATGATGAATTATTAGGATATTGAGCATATTATTACTCATTAAATCACTAATTTATACAATGATTTTGTCCCAAATTCATCATAGGATGTGATCTCATATCCCCTCACTAATTTATAAAGTGAGCTTAGCCCACATTCATCATGGTATATGATCTCCTATCCCTTTAACCTGTATAATAGAGGTGAAGGTGGTTCAATTGTAATATGTTTGTGGGATGCTTGAGAGTTGTATGGATCCCATATGAAATCCATACTTGAGTGTTGTATAAATGTAATTGGGAGAGTTTTGAATAATAGAATCTCACTTTTGTGGATGTTTCCCCACTCTGGGGTTTTACCACACAAATTTATTGCCTCCTATCTTTTATTTGCTTAGATCTAATTTTCTTTGTTTAATTCTTTCCATAGGAGTTTATATATGATACATCTTGGTTATATGTTTTTCCATATGTTATTCATTTGCAAACGAGGTACGTATAGCCCACTCATTTCACCAACATGGATCCTTTTTGGAAGTCTCCCATTGAGCTTTGGTTCTCAGGCTTATATACAGAGCCTTGTCTTTTGAAGGATACTAGGCCTCTTTCCTTCTACCCTATACAAGGATCTTTATTCTTTTGATGGTTGTGAGGCTTTCTATTAGGTGTAGCCTATATGAAAACAACCAACTACTACTCTCTTTGTGATATATCCCTCAACAAGCACATGAGGATGGAATGTTTGTTGGCTTCAAAGCTTGGTTATGTTTCTAAGGTGTCAAGGCCAATGCTCAAGGACAAATTTGAGTGCATTGTTCTTCAATTTTCAGCAAGATAATATGTACACCACTACTTCCTCCACAACTCAACTTTAGGAATATTCAAACCATGATCTTGAATTTCAGTCCAAACCCAATGATTAACCACTTCTTGTAAGTAACTAAATAATCTAAATAGAGATATCCTTAAAAAAAATAGATAAGAAAACTAGTTCTCCTATGTACTTGTCATACAAAACTATATTAAAAGTATAATGAAAGTTAACCTACTTCTTGTTCTGAAATTTTGTTCTTTTTCTTGAAAAAAAATCAGCTTACTTGATAAGGGATCTTCATGAGATTTTGGGGTAGTGTCATGGACTCTAGTTCCTTCTAGCTTCACCCTTGTCTACAAAATCCCTCCATTGAATAAGGCTATGTCCATGGTGGCTCCAACATTGTTATACATCCAACAAATTTAGTGACAAGAAACTTTGAAGACATTGTGACAAGTTTGTATGTTAAGGATCAAGAGGAATACACAATGTTGTAGCTACTACAAAAATTAGTTGATGTTTATCTCTTCATTCATTTGATTTCCATTAATTTTATTCAGATCTCTCTCATGTGCAATCAATCACATTATACTCATTTTCTCACATATATGAAAAATAACATGAATCACAAAAACTTATATGATTTCCATTAATTTTATTCAAAGTTGTCTCATGTACAATCACATTATACTCCTCTTTTCTCACACATATGAAAAATAACTTGAATAAAAAAACATGTATGAGTGATTGTGTTTTCTTGAACCTCTAATGGTCCCAATGCATTGACATGATAAGAATTATATAACTCCAAATTAAAATAATTTTGGTTGTTTTGCAGGATGTAACTCAACATGTAAGGGGTAATTATGACCAAACTTCATTGTTTTGAATGGAATTTTATTTTGTGAAAAGATTCAGAATCATATACACGTTGAGTGAGTTGTTTAAACTTTTGTGTAAATCCACTCACCAACGAGCAGTAAGGAACCCGGGGAATGAGCAATCAGCCTAAGCATTCTAAAACGTGAGATGCAAAGACAACCCAATGTACAACCCACTGGATCAACCAACTATTGAGAAAATGGATCAGGGAGAAATGTGTAGCCTAAGTAAAATATGAAACACTCATCCAATGATTGAATAGTATCATACATCCTATGGAAGATAAAAAAAAAATAGCTAGTGACCCAATTTTGATCTAGAGTGGTTGTACAAAGCATGGGTAGGTCGTACATTGTACAGGGGGTGTAATTTTATTCACCGTGGAAAACATTGAAAAACAAAGAGAGAGTATGGCCTAAGAGGATGGATAAACAACCAACAAAATAAATTAAGCTGAGGGAGTGAGAGGTGAGCTAGAGGAGAGAGAAATACATCAACAACTATGGGGAAACTGATTTAGGAACTCCCAATTTATTTGCAATAGATTTAGAATGGGAAACATTAATTTCCCATGTATAAAATCAACCAATAGTGGAGGATAGAGAGCTATTAGGATGTTTATTTGTCGCTAAACCACTACAATATGAAGAAAACCTTCCACGCAATAGAGATGATTGAGTTCTCATGTTAATAACTAACACAACAACTAATAAAAATCTTCAGAGAAACCATTAAATTCTTAGAAAAAACACTTAAATGAAAATAGTATCTTTAAAACTCTGAAAATTCAATTTAACAAAACAACATACACAACACATAGAGGAAAACCAATGCACATGGATACATTGTTTACCCTAGAAACCTAGAAAGGAAAACTAGCTTCAAATGGTGGCTTAGTGTTTAATTTTGAAAATATATGGTTACAACGCTTTCATGTATCTATATATCTCTTCCTCTCTTGGAAAAAATTCAAAGGTACATTGTCTTAGGAAAGACCTATGATACCACTTGCAGTGTTCCTTAACTCTTAAACTTGGAACAAAAACCAAGTATACAGAGATAATAAGTGCAAAAAACCATATACAAGTGACAATGGAGATAAAATATGCATATCGAACCCTTTTATTATTGATATTATGAATAGAGATATCAATGTTCACTCACCTCTTAAGTTGGGGTGAACTTTCACAAAGAAAAGCTCCAAATAAAACAATACTCAACAAATCATTTCATATCCTCCTAGCTATTTAAATAGATACTCAAAATAGAAAAACCCTAACTTCTTGTGGGTCCATCATTCATGAGTACCAACCACCCAATGGGCCTTATTTAAGAAAGAGTATCATTTTACATTAAATGACTATACACTACTATCTAATGGGCCTTATTCAAATAAGATGGCCCCATACATCAATTAACTAAATATTAAGTAGACTAAAGTAGGGAGGTTAGCGTATGACCCTAACACAATTGATAGATCTCTTGTTCCCAATGTTCCAATTCCATGACCACAGATTCCATATTGGTCTTCCATGAATATTTGTCTATGATTTCCACAACACAAGCCCAAAATGGGTAGACCCTCTAGGCACAACTGAAAATCCTACCCAATTCTAAAATACTTGGTTAACCTTGATGCCTGAAGCCTGCAACATTCTTGAAACAAGGGAACTCACTATTCTGAGCAGACAGTTTGTCTTGAATTCTTGCCACAAGAAGTGATATGTAATGGATCATTATATAACTTTTCATATATCTTGGCACTTTATGGGTACAAAAATTGTTGGAATTGGCTTGTGAGGTCCATTTTAGTGGTAGGTCCTAGTTTGGAGATCTAGGGTATTGAACCTTATAGATCCATTTTGAAGCATAAAATAAAAAAAACTATGGTAAAACACTTACGGGCATATATATTATCCTCTAAATGTTTTTCTACACATCAAGACCTTACCAACAATGCCAAAATCACCTCAATAGGAGTTCATATGTGAAAGTTATGCCTCTCGCAAGTTGACCTACCTAGCTTACCACCATGGTATCAAGTGGATGCCACATCAACCCCATTACTCACACATGTGGGGCTAGTCACATGTATTCTTTCAATAAATTTATAGAAGGTCCAAAAAAGAACACTAGTTGAGGTTTGAAGCATGCAAAAACCAACCCACAGATGACTATCAAGCTATGTTAAATGATGAGCTACTAGGAGGAGAGGGGGTTCCATTATTTTAGCATTGTACTTGTTCCATAGTTGAGAATAGAATATAGGAGTGGGATTTGAGGGAATAATAGAAGAAGAATAAAATTATGTAGCTTCAATGCAAGACACAAGACATGTTTATTATGAATTACATCTCAAAAAAAATCATAATGGAAATTTAAATATCAACAAGGCACCAAATCATTGTTTTATAGTCTTCAAGCCACTCTTTTGGTTTCATGCCAACTTATCCCAAATCTTGTCGCTTTACCTAAATTTTTTCCAATGTGATGAAGATTGATATGATATCACTTTTCAAAGTAGTGACAATGGTGAAGAGAACCAAAATTATCTCAAAACTAGCTTTGATACCACTTTTTCTTTTAAAAATGGTGAAAAGTATGCTCTGATACCACCTATCATGAACCTATAGTCTGTCAAAATATTTCTTTACAAAATTGAGTTTCCCAAAGTCTTTTTTGGCACCTAAGGTCATGTGATATTTCCTTTCCTCGGAAACAATGACTTGGCCAACCTATGCCTACTACAACCAAACTATGCCTCTTCACTTAAGGTCTACCCATAACTTTATCTTAAGCTACAATCTTTCAAATGCAACTAAGTCCTAATCTACCAAGTTCATTGAATATTAGGAACATGTCCAACTATGGCATTTAAAAAATCATATCAATACTTTATCACTTAACCAATATTTCAATACTTATCCAACATAAATCAAAGCAAGGAACAATAACATCCAACACATAAAGAGTCCATGGCACACATGTATAGGTGACACCCAAGGAAAGTCCCTTAACTTTATTACATGAACGATGTTATAGATATACAATAAGGGAGTTGTAGCTTTCTACCTACAACTCTATTATAGATGTACAATGAGTGTAAAGAAATATTTCCTTATGCTTAATCCCTAACATAATCTTATTATATAACCCTTAAAATAACAACAAGCCTGCCTCCTATAGGTCATGTCTTCTTCTTCTTCACACTCATCTAGTGCAATTCACCCTACTATGTGAACCCTTAAACTTAGCACAACCATAGCACTCCTCTACACTCCTTGTGAATGATCAATGGATAATTGATGCATTAGCACCTTTGAGGCATCCACTATTTATACAAGATTTGTATTTCACTTTTGATCCCCTCCAAGCCTTAGAGGATCCAAGTTCACACATAGCCAACTTTGATTTCCCTTAATGGTGACCCTACCCACTTCATGACATGTGGTGCAAACCCCCTGCCTCTCCCAGGGTATGCGCGACCTCTCGGACTAGGAATGATCTAATATAGAGTCGAATTGACTCTTAGGGCTTCTATTGAGCCCCAAAACCAGTTAATGCAGGCCCCTCTTTGCTCTCTGTGTAGGTTTTTTGAAACCCACGGGCACTTTACTGGCGCTTTTTCTCTTTAAAAAAAATGAAATATAGGCACTAGGCCCCTCCCTTCATATGACCCTGGGATGTGACCCAGGCTTAACTCAAGAAGCACTAAGTCTTTGGGATTCAGGACTCTCTGCACCCAGAGCTTCTCCAAGTCCCCGAAGTGTTATGCCTCCAAATTCACAGGATTTCTCCACATGTCCACCTCTGAATCAACGTTCAAATATATGTGTCCATGTCTCCAAGATTCGGTTGACTATGATTCAAAGTTCCCTCTTGTCTTCTCTCTCGGAGGACCAAAACTCCAAGTGAGTGGATCTTCTTACGCGTGTTCGCAACAGATCAACGGTTATGGTGAAATTCGGCCCGTGGGCTCGAGAGTTCTTGCTCCACTACACAAAATTCTTCCCAAAGTGTCTCTCCTCCGAATACACAAATCTCTTCCACGTGTCTCAGTGATCGGGCAGTCACAATTACTTCATTCCTTCGGGACTTCGATGGAACGACCTTTTTCTCCTCGCAATTCTCACAGAGCTCGAGCCTCTCGGACTTCTGAATCTATTAACACTTTTCCACTTTAAAACTAACGATCATGATCTTCCCTCCTCTTCAGGAATTCGGCTATCTCGGCTCCTTTACACTCTTTTAACCTTTGAATGCACTAAGTGTCGAAGGATCCCTAAGGTTATCCTTTGTGCAACTATCCCAGATTTGATGATTGTCAGCACTCTAGTGATCTCCCGCTAGATCTCCGCCGTAGGTTCTTCAAACTCTTTCTTTCAAGGGATTACTGTCATTGGCCCTCTTGAGCTTAACTTTCCAAGGTATATGAGACCTTTGTCTTCCCTCTATGCGCTTCTTTTGAACTTAAAAATGTTCAAACATAGAATTTTCTAAGTCTTTTCTCCTCGATGATTATGGTTGTTATCTCTCCTGAGCTTGTTCCTCCAAGGTTTTAAAGCCTTGGGAGCACTTCATGTGGCCTTTGAAATCTTCCACTTGATTTTTATCCTCTGGGACAACGAGTCTGAGAACAACTCAACCTGTGCACTCCTTGCGTGGTTTTGTTCTTTCTCTACACTACTGCTATCAAAGATTCAATGTTATCTCTCCTGAGCTTCTCTGAGTTAAACTTAACTATGTCAATGCACTCCTTGCGTAAAATATGCACTCCTCACACGAGCTCTCAAAAGAGAAAGAATTGAAACTTATTCTAACTCTACAGATTCATGTATCTAATCACAAAATGCATTCATAAGCACAAGCACGAATATAAACAGAGAATTTAAATGAACAGAAAGTCTACCATTCATTCAGATGAACAAAGTAATAGCAACACCAAACATTGGGATTAAAGCTTCTTTGTTCTATTCATTCAAGTGATAATATACATAGATACAGGCAATCTTCCACTGCTTCTTCAACAAACTTATACAAGGCTCTTTGTCTCACATAGCAATAACTCTCTCTCTCTCTCCCAATAACAACTATCTCAAAATGAGCAACAATAAAAAATTTTGGGCATAAGATACAAATATATATACAAGGGGTGATTCATCGAGATTTCCCCCCCCCAACAACCTAATGCTATCCTATCAGGATTTATGAATCCACCTACTAAGGACTAATAAGTTAATAGCATTTACAAATAAGATAAGGGTTGATGCATAGCCTCTGTACAATACAACCTTTATATTAAAGTAATATTGATCTGAGAGGATCTTTGGGGATGGACTTAGCCTCCAATTCATTAATTACATTTCTTTTCATAAAATTTCAAATTCAAAAAGGTGTGCTCTCCTTTGTATCGTTGAAATGAACTTCATTCATGCATTGGATGATGTGCTTTACTCCAGTATGTCCTCCTTTTACTAATAATGTATATGCTCCTGCATCATAATCCTCTAGCCAAAAATTCATGGACTCATACCCATTATCTCCTGCACTGTTTTTCCTTGCTTCAAAATGTCTGGTTCACTTACCCAAATGGAATCCTCTTCTAGATGGCCTTTCCACTTAACCAGATATTCAAAATAAGTCTTTTGTTTGGTCCATTTTCCAATCCTCTAATCTATTATCTTCTCCATCTGTGGCTTCTATGCTATAGGAATTATTTTTTCCTATCTGATCTCCTTCTGATCATCTAACCCTCTTATTTCATCTTCCTTGTAAGGATACAGGTCTTCAACATTAAAAATGAGTGAGATTCCCACATTTTCTGGCAACTCAATTTCATAAGCATTTGCTGCAAACTTTCTAAGGATCTTGCATGGTCCTATCTTTTTCATTTTCAATTTGTTATATGTTCCCCTTGGGAACCTCTCCTTTCTCAGATGAGCTAAAACATGATATCCAACTTCAAATATTACCTCCCTTCTCTTCTCATCAACTCTGCTTTTATACTTCTTGTTGTTGTCTTGCAATTACTCCTTGATATCACAATGAAGTTTATGCATCTCTGTAGCAAAATATTTTTCTCCTGCACTTCTGAACTCACTCTATCCAAAATCTCTTAGTTCTGATATCCCTCTTGGATGCCTTCCATACATTATCTGGAACGGACTTCTTCCTATGCTCTGATTTGGTGAATCATTGTATGTAAACTCTGCTTGTGGCAGAATCTGATCTCACTGACTCTTATGCTCAGTGACTAAGTTCCTTAGCAAATTCCCCAAACTTTTCTTTACCACCTCAGTTTTCCCATCTGTTTGAGGATGGTATGCTAAACTAAAGGACAAATCTGTCCTCAATTGCTATAGCGGGAAAACCTCCCTATGGACTACACTAGGGTTCAACATGTAGGCAGAGGTAACCATCTAAAGTCTCCTACTCTTTAACAACTACCCCAAATACACCCCACATTCATGCATGAAACATAAGGTAAGAAGATTCAGTAACTCTACCTTAAACTCCGCGGCTGATGTTGATCCTTTTGCGTTTAGTTTTTCCTCGACTACAAGTCTCCTCCCAAGACCGACCTGTATTCATAAACAATCAAACAAAGAACTATGAACATGCATATTATATTTGAATTACTAGTTTAGATGTCATAATCAAATATAAATCAAACAAAAAGATTGAACACATCATATTCGGGACAGAAAAAGTATTCCTTTTTATTAATCTCACAAAGTTACTTACAATGAGATCGATGACTTCTCCTCGAACCTGGTCTGAGCTCCTCTTCACCAAGATCCAAATGAACTTCCACATATCTTTCTCCTCTTCATCTCTCTCTAGGGAATGTATTAGGCTTGTGATGGAGGAAAAAGGAAAGAATAGGGAATTTTGGCTCAAAACTCACAATGTGGCTGCAAATTCTTAGGGCAAGGGGGGAAAGTGAAATGGGCAGAGTTTCACTATTCTTATGCTTAGAGTTTTGAATGAGACCCCAACACCTCCTTTTATATGACAAAAAGGATGGTTATTCAGTTGGGTGACGGGCTATAGGCTGTGGGACAGTTGGAAAACTACCCAATAGCCCATAATCTCAACGAATTCCTTACAAATTTTTAATTTTTAAAAATTTTGTGAGTATACGCGGGCTGTAATGGTGAAGCTAGTGTACGTACGCGAGATGTAGTGGTGTAGAAAGTGTGTCTACATAGGCAGTAATGGTGCAGGGTGTGTACATCTTCAAAAATATGGTTTTTAAGAAGAGTTTCTCAGTGATGGCTTGGAAAAAATAGCAAGTAATATAGCTTGATTCCAGGTATGAATGTATGGTGCAATTTAGGGTTATAACACCAATTTATTCCATAGAGTTATCCAAAATTTTCCTACAAAATTTGTGTCTTTGTCTGAGACAATGCTCCTGGGCAAGCCATGGAGCCTCACAATTTCTTGAAAAATAGACTTGATATGTGTGTAGCATCATTTTTCTTCTGGCATGGTATAAAGTGTGTCATCTTGGAAAACCTGTCAACTACCAAAAATATGGAATCATGTCCCCTCTGGGTTCTTGGTAATCCCAACACAAAATCCATGATGATAGCATCCCAAGGCCTATCTGGAATAGGAAATGGTTGATAAAGACCATTGTTTTGTTGTCTTCCTTTTGCATACTGGCAATTTCTACATTTGTTCACAAATTTATTCACTTCATATCTCATACCTAGACAATAGTATGAGACAATCAATTGTGAAAATGTTTTATCATGGACAAAATGTCATGCTAGACCGCCAATATGCTTCTCTTTCAATAAATTGTCTCTCAATGAGCATTTTGGTATGCACAATTCGCTCCCTTTGAACAACAGTCATTACTGAATCAAATATTCCATCCATGGGCTCTTGTCCCTTAACAAAGGATTTTCACAGGCTTCATAAGCTTCTTTGAAATCTTCATCTTCACCATACATTTCCTTAAGGTGTTCAAACCCTAAGGTTTCCACTTTGAATTCCTGCATGATCAAGCATCTCCTACTCAAAGAATCTGCAACCTTATTTGCACTACTAGAAATATGCTTGATAACAAAAGTGAAATTTTGCATAAATTCCACAAACCTTGCATTCCTCTGATTTAGCTTCTCCTAATTGGTGATGAACTGTAGAGCTTGATTATCACTGTATAACAAAATTCCTTGGGAATAATATAATGCTTCCACTTCTTTAAGGCTTGAATCATTGCATAGAACTCTTTGTCATATGTGGAGTACTTCTTCTTGGTATCATTTAGCTTCTAACTGAAATATGCAATAGGTCTATTATCTTGACTTAATACCACTCCAATTTCTAATCCACTAGCATCACACTTTACCTGGAAGGTCTTCCCAAAATCTGGTAGAACCAGAATTGGTTGTTTTGTGATCTTATCCTTCAATATCCTGAAGATTTTCTCATCCTCTTTTGTCCACTTAAAATATTTGTGTCTCTTCTTCACAGTGTCTAATATTGGTGCACATATACCACTGAAATTTCTAATGAATTTCCTATAGAAACTTGCTAATCCATGGAAACTCCTTACCTTGAATATACTTCTTGGTGATGGCCAATATATGATAGCTTCCACCTTTTCTGGATCCATCTTCAGCTTATTGGAAGAGATCACAAAACCCAAATATATGATTTTTGTCTTCATAAAAGATGACTTCTTTAAATTTATCAACAACTTCTCTTGTTGCAACCTCCTCGTCACTAATGTCAAGTGTCTCAAGTGCTCTTCTTCAATTTTACTAAAGACTAGTATATCATCCAGATATACAATGACAAATTTACATATGAAGTCTTTAAGTACTTCATTCATCAACCTCGTGAATATGCTTGGGGTGTTTGTTAAGACAAATGGCATAATAATACACTCATATAAACCTTCATTTGTCTTGAATTTTGTTTTCCATTCATCTCCTTCTCTCATCCTTATTTGGTGATAACCACTTTTCAGATCTATCTTTGAAAAATAACTTGCTTCACTCAATCAATCCATCAAATCATCCATCTTGGGTAAAGGAAATATGTACCTGATAGTGATCTTGTTGATGGCTTTGGAGTCTATACACATTCTCCATCCTCCATCCTTCTTAGAACTCAATACAGTTGGTACTGCACATGGGCTTAATCTCTCCCTGACTAAACCTTTTTCTAACAGATCTTGGACCTGATTCTTGACCTCTTCATTCTCTTGAGGTTGCAATATATATGTTTCTTTATTTGGAAGACTTTCTCCTAGAATAATATCAATGTGATGATTGATGCTCCTAATGGGTGGAAATGAGCAAGGTAATTCATCTACCACTATATCAGCGAAATTTTCTAGTAGTTCCTAGATTTCTTCAGGCAGATCATCCATAATAGTGCTTGTCTGGATGACTCTAGGATTTCTCACTACAGAAAAATGCATGTCATGATCCTTCTTGACTTCATTCAAGATCTCCTTCCCACTCATGATAAGTATGTTTGGGTTGTCTTCTTCCTTCCCCTTCTTGTCCTCTATTGGCAACAACATGTGTGTCCTACCATTCTTCTCTAGGGTGTAAGTGTTTTTCCTCCCATCATGTATGATATTTTTGTCAAAATTCCATGGTATTCCCAACAAAAAATGACAGACATCCATGGGTATTAAATCACATAAAATCTCATCTTTGTATCCTCCTATTTAAAATTCAACTTGGCATTGTTTACTTACCATTACCTGGTGTCCTTTTTGCAACCATGATACCTTATATGAATTTGGATGTGCAGTTGTTTCCAGCACTAGTTTTTCCACCATATTTGTGGATACTAGATTATCAGTGCTCCCACTATCAATTATCACCTTGCAAACTCTGTCCTTGGTCTTGCAAGTAGTCCTAAACAAACTATTTCTCTGTACTAGTGCTTCCACCACCTTCTCTAGTTTCAAGAGAATTTTCCTCATCATGAGGGATTTTCGATCTTCAGTTGATTTTGCTTCAACATTCCTCCTCTACGCTTCAGAAATGTGAGCTTATCCTCCTTATTTATTTTTCTCAGGGAATTCCAAGACATATGCCCTATCTTTCCACAGGCATGACATCTTATCTCTCCTCCTCTGCCTCTTTCTCTTCCTCGAGGAAAATAATTTCTTCCACCATACTGTCTCCCTTGGGAAATTCCTCCTCTCTCTGTATGACTATGAAATTTTCCAATATCAACTTTGGGCTTCTGAGCCTTGTCATGGACAATTCCCTTACCTTTGTGTGGGCTTCTTCCCCTACTTCTTTGGCTTTGATTTCTAGCCAATTTCTATTATGCTTTCAGGGTAGCCTGATAAGAATATTCAATTGGCCTCATAGTCACCATGTTGATTTCATCCTAGATTTCATATCTCAATCCATTAATGTATCTGGAAACCTTCTCTTCATCACTTTCACGGTGACCACTCTGATGTTCATCCTATAGAACTCTTTTGTGTACTCTTTTACTTTCAAACCCTTTTGTCTTAGGTTTTGTAGTCTCCTGAACATATTTATTTGGTAGTCTTTGGGTATGAATTTAGCCTCTAGTTTGGCTACCATTTTGTCCAGCTTTTAATTTTATGTTTTCCTTTGATTCTTTTTTTAGCCTGCAGTTCATCCCACCACAGTGTTGCATGCCCTTTTAGCCTTGTGACAACATGTTTTACCTTCTTCTCATCATTGACCTCCTCATATTCTAAGTATTTGTGCATCACTCTTATCCAGTCCATCAGCTCTTCCACATCCAAATTACCTTCATACATTGGGATTTCCATTTTTTCTCTGGCTCCCATTTTTACAACAACTCTCTGCAAACATTCTTTTGCAGCATCTTCTCCTACAAATCCTTCAGCTTCTACTTCTTCACTTTCGGCCTCACTTATGTCACCTGAATCTAGTGCTCTCCTCTCTGTAGTTTCCATGGAATCTATCCTTGCACAAAGTCTCCTCATTTCCTCCTCCATTGTTGGATTCACTACAGTTTTGTCCCTGCGTCTTCTTGGCGACATGCACTAAGATTTCTTCACATAGAGCTTAAATTATGGCTCTGATACCACTTAGTGAAAACCCCCTGCCTCTCCCATGATCTGTGTGACCTCCCGGTCTAGGAATGATCTAATATGGATTTGAATAGACTCTTAGGGCTTCTGTTGAGACCCAAAACCAATTAATACAGGCCCCTCTCTTCTCTCTATGCAGGCTCTTTGAAACCCACGGGCGCTTTCCTGACACTTTTTCCCTTTAAAACAAATTGAGATACATGCGTTATCTCGCTTCGCTAGGCCCCTCCCTTCTTATGACCCTGGGTTGTGACCTAGGATTGACTCAAGAAGTGTTAATCCTTTGGGCTTTGGGACTCTCTGCACCTGGCACTTCTCCAAGTCCTTGAAGTGTTATGCCTCCAAATTCATGGGATTTCTCCATGTGTCCACCTCTAAATCAATGGTTGAATATATGTGTCCACGTCTCCAGGCTTTGGTTGACTGTGAGTCAACGCTCCCTCTTAGCTTCTCTTTCAGAGGACCAAACGTCCAAGCAAGAGGATCTTCTGATGTGTGTCCGCAGCAGATCAATGGTTCAGGTGAACTCCATCATGTGGGCTTGGGAGTTCTTACTCCACTACACAGAATTCCTCTTGGAGTGCCTCTCCTCCAAATACACAGATCTTTACCACATGTCTCAGTGATCATGTGATCACAATTACTTCGTTCCTTCGAGACTTCGGCGGAATGACCCTTTGCTCCTCGCAATTCTCCTGGAGCTCTAGCTTCCCCAACTTCTGAATCTAATGACACTTTTCCACTATGGAACGAATGGTCACGATATGCCTTCCTCTTCAGAACTTCGAATATCCTGACTCCTTTACACTCTTTTAACCTCTGAATGCACTAAGTGTCGAAGGATCCATAAGGCTATCCTTCGTGCAACTATCAAAGATCTGACAGTTGTCAACACTCTAGCGATCTCCCGCTAGATCTCCACCGTAGGTTCTTCAAACTCTTCCCTTCAAGGGATTACTGTCGTTGGCCCTCCTGAGCTAAACTTTTCGAGGTATATGAGACTGTTGTCTTCCCTCTGTGCACTTCTTCTGAACTTAAAAATGTTCAGACTTAGAATTTTCTAATTCTTTTCTCCTCGATGATTATGGTTTCTATCTCTCATGATCTTGTTCCTCCAAGGTTTTAAATCCTTGGGCGCACTCCTTGCGGCCTTGGAACTATTCCACTTGTTTGTTCTCCTTTGGGACAACGAGTCTGAGAACAACTCGGCATGCACACTCCTTGCGTGGCTCTATGCTTTCTCTGCAATACTACTATCAAATATTAAATGTTATCTCTCATAAGCTTCTTTGAGTTAAACTTAACTCTGTCAACGCACTCCTTGCATGAGCTCTCAGAAGAGAAACAATTGAAACTTATTCTAACTCTACAGTTTCATGTATCTAATCACAAAATGCATTCATAAGCACAAGAACGAGTATAAACAGAGAATTTAAATGAACAAAAAGCCTACCATTCATTCAGATAAACACAGTAACAACAACTCCAAACATTGGGATTAAAGCTTCTTTGTTATATTCATTCAAGTGATAATATACATAGATACATGCAATCCCCCACTGCTTCCTCAACAAACTTATACAAGGCTCTATGTCTCACACATCAACAACTCTCTCTCTCTCTCCCAATAACAACTATCATAAAATGAGCAGCAAACAACTTTCAAAAAATGAGCAACAACATCCTTATTTGGGCATAAGATACAAATATATATACAAGGGGTGATTCATCGAGCTTTTCCCCCCCAACAACCTAATGCTATCCTATCAAGATTTATGACTCTAACTACTAGGGACTAAGAATTTAATAACATTTACAAAAAAGATAAGGGATGATGCACAACCTCTGTACAATACAACCTTTACATTAATGTGATACTGATCCGAGAGGATCTTTAGGGATGGCCTTAGCCTCTAGTTCACTAATTACATTTATTTTCATAAAATTTCAAATTCAAAAAGGTGTTCTCTCCTTTGTATAGTCCAAATCAACTTCATGCATGCGTTGGATGATGTTCTTTACTCTATCATGTCCTCCTTTTACTCCTAATGTAGATGCTCTTGCATCAACTTGTCTACCAAGTATCTAATGTCCAATGGTGATACACCCAAAGTTCCATGTGCCCAACAAGTGTGCCTAGCATGGGTGTGTCTAACAAGTGCACCCAATGGATGTGTGCCCGATGGAAGTGTTCCCAGTGGATGTGCACCCAATGAGTGTGTCCCATGACTACTATCTATAGATTCTTGTGCTCGAAGGCACTTATTCCATGAACCATAATGCCCAAGTGTGGACCACCCACCCAACTCCTTGGGTCTAC
>ML863061.1:0-23161 GCA_009831015.1 Picea engelmannii
TTTTTTGGGGAAAATTAATTTTATGAGAAGGTTTGTTTCAAATTTTGTTGAGTTGGTAAAGTTTATCACAACCATGTTGAGGAAAGGAAATGAAATCAAATGGACCATTGAATCTCGTAACTCTTTTGACCAAATAAAGAAGGCCTTGACTAAAGCACCTGTGCTCATCAGTCCTGACTACTCCAAGGAGTTTCTGATTTTCTCTTTTGCTTCATTTAACACAGTAGCAGTTGTTTTATTGTAGAAAAATGTTGAGGGGTTAGAGCACCCCATTTCCTTTTTCAGTAGGGCACTGAGAGATGCTGAAATAAAGTATGACATCATGGAAAAACATGCCTATGTTTTGGTTAAAGCTCTCAAATATTTCATATTTTATGTGCTACATTCAAAAGTCATTACATATGTCCCTTCATCTTCTGTGAAGGAGATCCTCATTCAACCTAACATAGATAGAAGAAGGATCAAGTGGATTGCCAAGATCCTTGAATTTGATCTTGAAATAAATCCCACCAAATTGGTTAAAGGCCAAGGTTTATCTTGGTTGCTGGATGAATCTAATTACAAAGACTTGGGGGTCAATTTAATCAACAATTATTCATAGAATCAACAAGCTGAGTTGTCTAATGAAGATCCTCAAGTCACACCCCCATTGGCAGGATGCACTTGGTACAAGGACATTATATTTTTCCTACAAAAGTTGTAGCCTCCTAATGGCATGGAAAAGGGAAAGGTAAGAGATTTAAAGCTCAAATCAATTAAATATTGTCTGATTTATCAAGTCTTATATTGGAAAGACCCTTTAGGAGTGCTATTGAGGTGTATAGACCCACATGAAGCCCAAAAGATCATGTATGTTTTTCATGACAGTTTATGTGGGGGGCATCACTTCTGGAGAACCATAGCCTACAAGATTCTCAGGGATGGATAATTTTGGCCTAGCCTCTTCACTGATGTTTGTTATAAAATCAGGGCTTGTGTTAAGTGTCAGAAGTTCTTTGGAAAGATGCAGCTCAAGTCTTTGCCATTGAAGCCTGTGGTAGCTTCAGGACCTTTTCAACAATGGGGCCTAGAATTTATTGGGGAAATCCGCCCTACTTCAAGTGGTCAACATAGATGGATCTTGACTGCCACAGACTACTTTACTAAGTGGATAGAAGCTATCCCCACAAGAAATGCTTCCCACAAAGTAATCATTGGTTTTCTTGAGGATATTGTGGCAAGATTTGGTTGTCCAAATAGAATTGTCATTGATAATGATTAAAATTTTAAGGCTGAACCATTGATTAAGTTTTGTGAACAATTTGGAATCACATTGCTTCACTCTACTCCTTACTACCCCCAAGGTAATGGACTGGTAGAGTCCTCTAACAAGAGCCTTATTAAGATCATCAAAATAATGTTAGAAGAAAATAATAAGGCACGAGATTCAAAGCTTAAATTTGCTTTATGGGCTGACAGAGTGACAACAAAGAGATCTTTTGGTGTCTCTCCTTTATAGCTTGTGTATGGAGTTAAGGCCATATTTCCTTCTCAGCTTGCCTTTCCCATGGAAAAATTCTTCCACTATTACCAGGGAGAACCAGATGATATGATTAGAAGAATACAACAACTAGTAGAAGTGAAACAGACTAGGGAGAAACTACTAGACAAAGCACATGACTATCAACAGAAGATCAAACAAGGTTTTGACAAAAGGGTCAACAAAGAGGATTTCTAACTGGGAGATCTAGTACTTAAATGGGATGCACCTAGGTAAGATAAAGACAAGCACGGTAAATTAGATGCCTTATGGATCGGCCCCTTCAAAATTTTTGAAGTTTTTTCAAATAACACTTACAAGTTGCAGGATTTGGAGGATGTTGAAGTTTTTGGTAGCCCTGTAAATGGGCATTTTATGAAAAAGTTCTTTACTTAAGCCATGAGTGACTTCCCATGTCATTGTAAATATCATTTTTCTTTTGTTTTGGTTTTTATAAGTGACTCCACAACCCAATACTAAGGCACTGAAACTGAAAAAATGAGTTCTTAGAGCCTCACAGGGAGGTCTCTATCCCCCATGGAGCCTATATGTTAACTCAAGGATCTGCAGACAGTTTCTTAAGAATCAGACAGAAATTGAGGTTCACACTCAAGAGCATTATGGTGTAAATCATGTGGCATTCTGCCCATGATTTCCATAGGGAAAACGAAAAGATTGGAGGCCTAAGCATCTCAAGCACCCTCTCTCCACCTATCACATCTCCCTTCCTGATACTTCCTCTCACCTCTCAACACCTGTCCCACTCACATTCCACTTTCCCTTTCCATCACAACCTTGTCCTAGCCTCCGCTCGCCCAATCACTTCCTTCCACATGGTCGTCGCTCACTCATTGGGCCATGTGAGTTTTTGCCAAGCACCTCACTCCACATCACCCCTACGCATACACTATCACACTGCCACCTGCAAAGCTCACATTGGTCACAAACAAAGACCATTCATGGCCTCAAGGCGTCAAGATGTACTCGCATAAGTCATTGGCACCTTTGAGAATAGTTATGGGTGTCAGACCCAATCCTAATCCCAATGAAGACAATTATTGAATATTGTGGGCAACAATTGAGACCTCACCTCATCCCATAAATGGAAAACATTGCAGAGAGCATCCATGAAGGCACACTTATGATCCGAAGCTTCCTTATGGGCATTTTTTCCTGTAAATCACATAACTATGTCTGGCTTGCGTCTGACATAATGAGGTCTACAAAACCTAATAGAGCAGGCGTTGACTGAAGGCTTTGAAGGCAATGATCTGATCACATTCCTGGTGGCTACAACATTTTAGTAAATATAGGCAGTTTTGATATTTTGTTAAGGTCGAATGGTTGAGCTAGGCTCCCTGCTATTATAATATTTTGATTGAAAACAATTGGTTCTCTGGTGGTTATGTATTTGTTTTTGAGACATCTTGGTTAATCTAAGTCAGCTTTCTTACTCCATCTTATTTGCCTCTAATACTGAGAGAGTACATGTTTGATTGATTCACATGGATTGTTGTAACTGTATTATGATAAATGTTTGATTATAGTACTATTATGATTTCTTTCAGCTTCCTTGAAATTTGAATCCAAGAGGACCTTGTGTTTAAGTTTTTCCTCCTTAGGCTACTGGAAAATCTGATGTTCATAGCGGACCTCTACACCTTTCTCACTAAATATTCCTCCTAATCACCCTTACTCCAACTTACTGATTGAAGGTGATTCAAGACCTCAATGGCTTGGTGCATACTAGTCCAAATTTCTGAGTTAGAACACTATTATTATTGATTTTTCTCCATTTGACCACCCAAAAGTCAATTACCCGTGACATATAAATTGATGGGTACTGGGATTACCTTCAATGCAATTTGAAGGTGACTTATAGCTCTAACAAAGTCCACGTCACATCGAATTACATCATCAAGCCACATCATCATAGACTGATACTGCCCGGTCCTTCCATTTAACGGTCCACAAGATTCCACGTAGATCCATAGATCTATGGTTCTCATTACTTCGTGTCTTCAGGCTTTGGCACTTATTGAATCCTCTCGACGCAAGTCCCCTGAAGAGATAAGTCTCTGGACTCTCAGATCTTGCGCCACGTGTCCTCTTCGACCAACCATCGAGATTCACTTCGACACTCGCGACTTCGGCAAGTTCATACTTCGTAAAATATTGGTCAGTTTCCTCCAGAGTATGGAATCTTCGAACTATGGGATTGCTTGCCACATACCCCCTCATCCAATGGTCCTAGTTCAATGATAAAGACTTGATGGGGATCTAGGAGGGGCCAAGTGTCACTCCAAGACGCGTTCCCAGTTAATCGAGTAGTCAAGGGTGGGTCCCTTAGATTGACAGCTCGGAAGGATCCCAAAGGATCTAGGGATCGATGGTACACATTACTTCGATAGTTCAACTTTTCAGGATTTCGACGTGTATCTCCTGACTTTCCTTTCGGACCACGCCAGATCTACCGCCATGTGTACCTAACCTTTAAGACCAGGATTTACTCCAGCTTGTAGAGCTTCGGGGGAAACTTCCGTGTCTCTTAGTTAGCTGAATAAATAGACTCTCAGATAAGCATGGATCTCTGGAAATGTGTCCCTCCATCTTTAACGACCTAGATTAACTCCGTGACTCCGACATTCAAGAGTTTTTGGTGCTAGACCATTCCAGAACTCCTGAAGTCAGACTTCACTGAAGCGCTTAACATTTTCCTTCCTATGTCAAATCTAACGATTGAGAGCTATCTTCCTTGGACCCCCATATTGACGACCCTCATCGATTCACGACTTCGACCTTCAACCAATTTCGAGGATTGTGGAGTCACAAGTCCTGAAGTCTCGAAAGGGTTAGCCCCTTTTGGACTAGCGCAGGGTTCCCAGACCCCGACCACATGGATACTTTTGAAATTCTAGGGACTAAGAGATAATCATTTAGTAACAATTGGGTTAAGTACCTGGGCATGAGCCCTCGGTCAGATGGTTGAATAGTCTAAGGGAAAAATACCCTTTTCTCATAGAATTCGACCTTAATATTCCCGCTAAGGTAAACTTCATAGGGTTGGCAGGGCTTAGGATTTTCAGTCGATCATACCCCTCTCTTCTGTGGATTCATATCTCATGACTATCTAGTAGAAAAACTAAAATCAATTGAAAGATCATATATATATAACAGTTTACAGAAATCACAGAGATTTTCTAATAATTGTTCAAATACTGAAAGACTAAATCAGAAACTCGGATATTTCATCATCACATTCAATATAATACACAGAGCATGCAATTACTTATCAGAACTAGAAAATGTGAAGCAATTGCTGAAAGGGGTGCATGTTTCCTCCGAACCATAGGCACAACCACCCTTCTGGATTTACCACTGGCCACCCCCGAGCTAGACCATGATGCTATGAGAGCGATTCTATCTCTTTGCTCCACAACAGTCAAGGACGAAGGTTACTCTGCTTCTCCCACAAGAGCTTGACGGCTGGTTTCCTTTTCTCCAAGCAAGGAGGTCTGCACGAGTACTTCCTCAGTCGCTCATCAACCTCATTTATCAGCTTGTAGCCAAACCCTTCCTATGGATTCTTACAACCAGACCGATCTTACTTCTCAACTCCTTAGTCGAAGTAAGCTTACTGCTCTTCTTTGCAGAGTGTTTTTCTCTACTCTGCTATATCTCATATCTATCTCTGTCCCTGCATCACCTCCTTTCTTTCCTTTCTCAACAAGATTTCGTGGGTTTGAATCCCAATTCGTGGTCAGGACTAGAATCCTTATAGATGGGTACCCTGCCCCATCTCCTCATTAACTCTTGAGGATGGCCTTCCAACTACCAACCTAAGTGGTAATTAATTTTGGGGTCAGAGGACTGTTGAGCAATCACACCTAGTAGGTATTGATCTAGTGAAGTTCATCTCAACTATACTTGGTTTCCCTTCACCATCTCTCGCATAGCATCCATGGTCTATCTTGGAAAACTTCCCCCCTTTCAGCAGTTGTGCAACACATATTCAAATTCTATTAATAACATAAATTCATACATTGACGCTTTTATACAAGGGTTCATCAAATCAAACATTCACACATATTTAGTCCGCCATAGTCTCTTCCCCAGTTATAGTTATATTTACAAACTGGGGGAAACAAGTCTATTACAATCCCCTCCCCCTTAAAGAAACATCATCCTAGATGTTCTATCTGCCGATGTGCTATGTATGTACAGAAGTAAACAAAAATGGATATGCCTGTCTCATGGAATCCTCCAATTCCCATGTAGCCTCATCTGGGCCAAAGTGTTTCCACTGCACCTTGACCCATGCAATGGTTCTGTTCCTAAGTGGGGTTTCCTTCCTATCTATTATGCATTGAGGTTCTGGCAGGAACTGTCTCTCGGGTTCCACCTGAATCACAGACCAATCAACAATATGATTAGAATCATGTACATACTTCTTTAATAAAGAAACATAGAAAACATTATATTCCTTCACTATGGGAGGAAGTGCTAGTCGATAGGCTACTGGTCCCACTCTATCCAATACTTCAAAGGGTCCACAATACCAAGGTGCCAACTTGGCATAAGCTCCCATTCTCAAGGAGCTTCTCCTGGGTCTAACTCAGAGATACACATGATCCCCTACTTTGAACTCTCTAGGAGTCCTTTTCAGGTCTACATAGCTCTTTTGTCTATCCTCGTCTATCTTTAGATTTTTCCTGATCTGAATCACTTGATGTTCCTTTTCCTTTAGCATATCTATCCCGATTGCAACTCTGTCTACTAGATTGTTCCAGCTGATTGGAATGTTGCATTGCATTCCATAGAGGGCTTCAAAAGGACTCATTTTTAATTACTCTTGATATCCATTGTTGTAAGAAAATTGTACTAGTGGTAGGTAGTCATCCCATTTCTTGGGTTGATGCATTACATGCATCCTCAACATGTCTTCTAATACTTGGTTTACCCTCTCTGTCTGCCCATCAGTCTGAGGATGATATGCTGTACTAAAGAGAAATTTTATTTCAAAACCAACAAACCGATATTTCCAAAAGTTTGAAGTGAACTTTGTATCTCTGTTGGATATAATTTCCTTAGGCATGCCATGCAGTCTCAATATCTCCTTCATGAAGATTTTTGAAATATCTATTGCCTTGCAAGTTGACTTGACATGTATGAAGTGAGCATCTTTGCTCAGTTTTTCCAAAACTACCATGATGGCATTGTTTTGTTTAGCTGATCTTGGTAATCCTATGATGAAATCCATGGAGATGGTTTCCCATTTCCAGTCAGGATTCAATAGGGGCTGCAACAACCCTACTGGGTGTTGGTGTTCTGCCTTGACTTACTGACATTCTAGACATTTAGCCAAGTAATAAGCTATGTCCTTTTTCAGTCCAAGCCAGTATAATAGCTTTCTAGTGGTTGTGATCATTTTTTGATAACTAGGATGACCAATATATGGTCTTTTGTGTAGTTCATCCATTATGAACCTCTTCAAGTCGTCACAACTTGCATGTATAATCTACCCTTCTAAGTCAGCAGGTCATCCTTAAGTATCTGATAACCTTCATATTTTAGCCTTGTGGGTTCTTGCTTTAGGTATGATGTCACGGTCTTGCAAAATGCATATGTTTCTTGTGCAGTTTTGACCCTCTCCTTGATGTTTGATTCACTGGTGCTTATAGCTGCCAAGTGAACCACCCTATTCTCCTTTCCTTTGATATGTTTGATTTCAAACTCAAACTCACTAAGAAGATCCATCCACCTAGCTTGTCTCACATTGAGCTTTGGTTGGTCAAACAAATACCTCAATCCACTATGGTCCGTCATAAGTAAAAATCTCCTACATAAGAGGTAATGCCTTCACATATTTAGAGCATGCACTATGGCAACCAATTCCATATCATGGGTCACATAATTGACTTCATGCTCATTCAATTTTCTGGACTCGTAGAAAATCACATGTCCTTGCATAAGGACTCCTCCGAGCCCTTCCTTGCATGAATCTGTACACACAAGGAAGTCCTTGTTTGGGTCTGCAATATTCAACACAGGCGCATTGGTTAGAAGGTATTTCATCTCTTGAAATCTTTCTTCACATTCTGATGTCCAATTGAATTTAACCCCCTTTTTATGAAGGGAGGTGATTTGGCAACCAATCTTGGAGAATCCTTTTATGAATCTCCTATAGTATCTTGCCAGACCCATAAAGGATATGATATCAGATACATCCTTTGGGGTAGGCCAATCCATGATGGCTTTAATCTTTTCAGGATCAACTGCCATTCCTTCCTCATAAATAACATGGCCCAAGTAATGGACTTGTTTTTGGAAAAACTCACACTTACTAAGCTTAGCATAGAGTTGATGTTTGTATAGCACTTGGAGTACTAGCTTGAGATGTTCTTCATGCTCTTCCCTATTCTTGGAACATATTAGGATATCATCAATGAAAACCAATAAAAACCTATCCAAGAACTTTCTGAATATGTTATCCATTAAGCACATAAAAGTGGCTAGTGCAATGGTAAGCCCAAATGGCACCACCACAAATTCATAGTGACCATATCTTGTCCTAAAGGATGTATTGTAGATATATTCATCTTTAATTTGGACCTGGTGGTATCTAGACCTCAAGTCAATCTTGGAGAATATGGTAGCACCCCTTAATTGGTCAAATAAGTCATCAATCCTTGGCAAGGGATACTTATTATTGATGGTCATATTATTGAGTTGTCTATTTTTAAGGTCATGGCCAATCCATACACTAAATGGGTGTATGAGACCCCCTCCACCCAAAGATTTTGACTAGTAAAGTCTACGGAGGTATACATACCCTACCCCCCTCTAGATTTTAACTTGTGACCTCTTATGAGGAAACACATGTTCTTAACCATTAGGCCCACTCAGGCTGTATATTCTATGCACATTCTGAGTGTGCCATCTTTATTTTTCACAAACAAGGCTGGTGCTCCCCATGGAGATACACTAGGTTGTATGTAGCTCTAGTTTACTCATTCTATAGGGTGTTATGGAAATTGCTACTGCTCCTGGTACAAGTTCTATTGAAAAGTCAATATCCCTTCTTGGAGGTGGACCTGGTACCTCTTCTGGGAATATGCCTTTATGTTCTCTCAATATGGGATGGTTCTCTAGGCTGGGTTTGACATTCTCAACAAAGTTTAGTACCTGGATTGCATACAAGGGACATCTATTTCTGCAATACTTTTTCACTTGGAGGGATGATATTTTTCTCACTGAGACGAGATTTTGAATCCCTTGTAGGGTTACCGTCCTTCCTTCTTCATTTTCACACTCCAAAGTTTTATTGTAAAAGTCCAACTTGGTTTTTTGGGCAGCCAACCAGTCCATGCCAATCAACAAGTCATAAGATCCTAGAGGAAGTATGTTTAGGTTTGCTTGGGTGGGAAACCCACTCATGAAAAATTGGCATGATGATATGACCTCTGTTACTTTTCTTTTGGTTCCAGTGGCTAGTTGTACCAACCATGATTTAACATGTTTAACTTGTTGCAATTTACATTTATCAATAGTTTGAGGGGCAACATAACTCAAATTAGAACAAGGGTCAATTAAAATGGAAACAGGATGGTTGGGAATTGTACCTTCCATCTCCACCACTGAAGCTTGGTGGTCAACTTGTCTATTATCCAAGGATGCACAAATTTGTGGCAGACTCCTAACCACATCATTGAATGTGGTAGTCTCTTGGATGTTGTAGACCCTCCCATGGTTCTATTTCCCATGTGGACAATCCCTCAATATATGTTCCTCTCCACAACCCCAAAATTTCAAGGTTTCTCTCTTCGTGTTATCAGTCTTACTTGGAGCTTCTCTGAATGGTTTATTTCCACTCTAGGATGGAAATTTTTTCTAATACACACTTCTGGCAGGAAGGCTCATCCTAGAGCTCTTACCAAGGTTCTTAAATTTTAAGGGTTTAAACCCCTTCTTCTTGAATCCCGAATTATTTTTCTTCTTCTAATATTCATGGGGTTCTGTCTTACTCTTGAATTACTCATAACAATACCTTGCTTTTCGAATACCGTCTTCTAAGGTCTTTGGCTCATCAAACTCAATTTTGTCCCGGTAGGAGTAAGGTAATCCACTAATAATTCGTTTCATCTTTACCTTTTCATCATTTATGTAGGGTACATACCTCATCAACTCGAGAATTTTTTTGATATACTCATCTATGGTGAGTTTTCCCAGCTTGAGTTCATATAATTCCTTGGTCTTTCCATCAAAGTACTTTTCCGACAGGTACTTCTTCTTGAAGTATTTCTAAATTTTTTTCCATGACAAGTCCTTCTCATGGACTCCTTTCACATTCCTAAGGTCTTCCCACCAAATGGAATATTTCCCATTCAGGTTGAAAATGGCTATCCGAGCCTTTAAGTTTTTATAGTAGTCATGGAGTTTGAATTACTTCTTCAAGCCAAGTAGCCAAACTTTTTCTTCTTCCCCCTTCTTAATCTCTCCATCGAAGGTGGGTGGTTTGGCTTTCTTGAATTCTTCAGGGTCACGACTCTTGGAATATTTCCTTTTCTTTCCTCTTGTCTAATAATGGGAACTAGTTTTACCACTAGAAGATTCCTTGGAGTTTTCAGTGTCCTCACCAGAGGAATATTCCATTGAATTTCTCTTGGCTCCATGTTGGGCCTTCTTTGAGGTTCTCCTCCTGGTGTGGACACTATCAAGACCATGCTTCTATATTTCAAGTGGAATTGGAGTTTTCTTGGTATGATGCTTGTCCATAGGAATGGCAACTGGACCATGTTGTAGTTTCCTTTGTATATCAGATAGGCTTTGCAGTAGGGCTGCATTAATTTCATTCTGATTTTCCTGCTCCTTGATCAACCTTTCATTGTTAGCCTTATAACTCTATGATTCTTCCATGAGGCTTCTTACAGTTTTGGTCAAATTTGGAGGGGTTTCCACCACCCTCCTTTCATCGTATTCTTCCTCTCTATTTTGGGAGCTCTCCCTCAATCCCATATGTGTCACCATCCTTTAATTTGTAGTTCTCTTATTGTTCGCTAACTACTTGAGTGTAGATAATTTTTTTTCTGTTAGTTACTAATCTACCAATTCATGAACAACACATATCATTGCAAGGTGAAGTCAGTTATTTATTTGGAAACATTAGCAACCTACAGTGCAGACTTCCAAAACATCTATCAACAGTAGAAGGTGTTGTTCCTTTGTTCAGTAGAGGTTCAAACATGTTTCTTATAGAGGGGGTAATGCAGAGTGTTACCCCATAAGTTCTCTAATAATAATATATATAGATATAGATATAGATATTGTGACTCGTGCATGAGCCCAAGCAGGACAAGTGTTGTTGCCATACTTTGATACCAATTTGTAACACACCCAACCCCTAAATATCCTTTCTAGGGGTGGGGCATTGAATTTTCACTTTCTCTGGTTAATTTTCGGTCCTTTACTTAAGAAAAAACCCTCTAATCGTCTTCCCTGAAGCTTGCATCTCTCATTGTGCACTTGAACCAACTAGTGGGGTCTTCCTCGTGACCTTGGGATAAAAACCGAGAGCTAAAATTCTACGTTAGTACAAGTTTCAACACTTCGAAAGTTTCCGGGCTTCAGAAGTTCCAAGAAGTGTTTTCAAAATATTAGATTTCCGAACCGTGGGGGAGATCCTCCACCGAGATCCTACAGTTAAGGAGGGGACTTATGTGATCTAAGCATAACACATCTTTTCCAAATCCCCGAAGTCTCGAAATATCACCACATGTCTCTAGCCATTCGAAAATCAATGGTCAAGTCCTTGCTATTTTGGCGATTCGATGATCGACGATCGTCGTTGGACGTTCAACAATTTCCATTGAATGCTTCCTTTTTACACACTACACCCAAACTCCTGAACTCCCGAAATATCGCCACGTGACCTTGGCCCTTCAACGTTCGACGTTCGACATTTTATGATGGACGTTCCTAATTATAACACACCCCCAAACCCCCGAAATTGTCTAGACTTCCGGAGTCCTGAACACCTCACCAACCCTATTGGCTAGGCGGGCATGATTCAACAGTTGGCATAGGGCAAGATTTAAGTGGTGACACATGTCCTCCTTAGAGGGTGACACATGTCCGGCTCTAACATGCACAATGGGTATGTGAATCGTCCAAAACTGGGTGACACGTGGAACGCGTAATGCGGGTCCATGTCACATCAAATAACGTCATCAAGCCACATCATCATAGACTGATATTTCCCGGTCTTTCCGTCTAACGATCCACAAGATTCCACGTAGATCCATAGATCTACAGTTCTCATTACTTCGCGGCTTCGGGCTTCGACGCTTACCAAATCCTCTTGATGCAAATCCCTCAAAGAGATAAGTTTCTGGACTCTCGAATCTTGCACCACGTGTCCTCTTCGACCAACAGTCGAGATTCACTTCGACACTCGTGACTTCGACGAGTTCATACTTCATAAACTCTTGGCCGGTTTCCTCTGGAGGACAAAATCTTTGGACTATGGGATCGCTTGCCATGTACCCCCTCATCCAACGGTCCTAGTTCAACGATAAACACTTGATGGGGAATGAGGAGGGGCCATGTGTCACTCCACCACGCTTTCCCGGTTAGTCGGGTAGTCAAGGGTGGGTCCCTTAGATCGACGGTTCAGAAGGATCCTAAAGGATCAACGGTCCATGTTACTTCGACAGTTTGACATTTCGGGAGTTCGACGTGTATCTCTCGGCTTTCCTTCCAGACCACACCAGAACTACCGCCACATGTACCTAGCCTCTATGACCAAGATTTACTCTAGCTCGTAGAGCTTCGGGGAAAACTTGCACATCTCTTAGTTATCCAAATACCCAGACTCCTGGATAACCATGGATCTGTGGACATGTGTCCCTCCAACTTCAACGATCCATATTAACTCTGTGACTCTGACATTCGGGAGTTTTCGATGCTAGACCATTCCAAAAATCCTGAAGTAAGAATTTTCTGAAGCGCTTAACGATTTCCTTCATATATCAAATCTAACGACGGAGAGAGATATACCATGGACCCTCAGATCGACGACCCTTATCGATTCGTGACTTCATCCTGCAACTACTTTCAAGTATTGTGGAGTCACATGTCCCAAAGTCTCGAAAGGGTTAGCCCCTTTTGGACTAGCGCAGGGTTCCCAGACCCCGATCACATGGATACTTTGGAAATTCTAGGGACTAAGTTCTAATCCTTTAGCAACAATTGGGTTAAGGACCTGGGCATGAACACTTGGTCATATGGGTGAATAGTCTAAGGTAAAAATGCTCTTTTCTCACAAAATTCGACCTTAATATTCCCGCTAAGGTAAACTTCACAGGGTTGGCAGGGCTTAGGATTTTTAGTCGATCATACCCCCTCTCTTTTGTGGATTCATATCTCATGACTATCTAGTAGCGAAACTAAAATCAATTGAAATATCACATAGATATAATAGTTTACAGAAATCACAGATCTTTTCTAGTAATTGTTCAAATACTAAAAGGCTAATTCACAAACTCAGATATTTCATCATCACATTCAATATAATACACAGAGCATGAAAGTACTTATCAGAACTGGAAATGTGAAGCAACCATTGAAAGGGGTTCTTTTTTTCTCCCAACCATAGGCACAACCACCCTTTTGGATTTACCACTGACCACCCCAAAGCTAGACCATGATGCTCTGAGAGAGATTCTATCTCTTTTCTCCACAACAGTCAAGGATGAAGGTTACTCTCGTTATCCCACATGAACTTGGAAACTGGTTTTCTTTTCTCCAAGAAAGGAGGTATGCACGAGTACTTCCTTAGTCACTCGTCAACCTTGTTTATCAGCTTGTAGCTAAAACCTTCCTATGGCTTCTTACAGCTAGATCGAGCTTACTACTCATATTTTTCTTCTCAACTCCCGAGTCGAAGTAAGATTAATTCTCTTCTCCGGAGAGTGTTTTTCTCTACTCTTCTATATATCATATCTATCTGTGTCCCCGAATTACCTCCTTTATTTCCTTTCGTAGCAAGGTTGCGTGGGTCTGAATCCCAATTCATGGTTAGGCATGAAAGCCTTACAAATGGGTACCTTGCCTCATCTCCTCATTAACTCTTGAGGATGGCCTTCCAACTACCAACTTGACTAGTAATTCATTTCTGGGTTAGAGGACTATTGAGCAATCACACCTAGTAGGTACTGGTCTAGTGAGAGTCATCCCAACCATTCTTGGTTTCCCTTCACCATCTCTCTCATAGAATCCATGGTCTATCTTGGAAAAATTTCCCCCTTTCAGCAGTTGTGCAACACATATTCAAATTCTATTAATGACAAAAATTCATACATTGACCCTTTTATACAAGGGTTCATCAAATCAAACATTCACACATATTTAGTCCACCCTAGTCTCTTCGCCATTTATAGTTATATTTACAAATTGGGGGAAACATGGGTATTGCACACCTAAAAGTGAGTCTTTCTTTTGAGTAAGATAGGGTAGGTAGATTGTGTATGTGCATAATTTATTTCTTCAGTTCAAGTTTTGTACAATAAGGCAGTCGTTATATGGAAATAATATTTGAAGACAACTCTATGAAAGAAGAGGAATTACAAGAATTTTCTTTGAAGATGACTCCATAGCCCAATGGAGAAGGAATTTGGTCTTCATATTTTGGTGTTCTCACCAACCTACAAGGGGTTACTGTCCTGCAGTTGGAGCCAATTGTTGACCAAAAATTGGTCATCTATATTTTTCCGTTCTTGGAAAAAAAAATTCTATTAAAAGAATACAAAATTTGAATGATTATAAGTTCATCATGTATCCCTCGGTCTCATATTTACCACACATTTTTTGGATCCAAAATCCGAGTTTTTATGCTCAAAATATCCAGGTTTCCATTTAAGTAGAAAGGGGTGCTTCGTCCATGTGGAACAATGTTAATTTCTTGGAACTACATTTAAAGTTTTGGGCCCAAGACCCTTGTTTTCTTCAATTTTCATGGGCCCAAGACCCTTGTTTTATTCAGTTTTCATGGGCCCAATATCTATAAAATATTCTTGTTCGTGTTCAAAACCCATGAAAAATATTCTACTATATCATTATGGGTTCACCTGCCATGCTCCTTATCTCTACTTCCCCTTTCCTCTCCTTTCCCCTTTCCAACACTTAGTTTTTTTTTTTTTTAAATCTCATCCCTCCTTATATGTGACTGTCAAATGGATTTTGTATATTGTTAGATATATTTTATGAGAAATACTCCACAAAGAATTACTTTCAAGGTTGACCTTGACTGTATCTTGTAACTTTAAGTTTTAAGTATGAGATATTTGAGGTTGACCTATCAATTTCCCTTTCATTTTAACTGCAATACTCTTTTAAAATTCTTTGAGATGATCATAAATATTCTCTGTTTTCCCTTGTGAGGAGATATGAATTTATCTATAGAGGATTACGTATGTGGTGTTGAGTATTTTTATTTTCTGATATTGAAKCTCCTCTTCAATCTTTTATTTGTGAATAACTTCTTGTTGCACATAAAGATCATATTGGGTTATTGAAGAACCATTTTCAYACAAATCCAAACAATAAATATTTGGGGTTTGCTTCCTAGCACTCTCCCTACTCMAAGATATCCAAAGATATATATTTTAGCCAAAGAGGAGAACCACCTCTCTAAAAATGAAGGGGGACTAATGTCCTCATGAGGTTGTTATTCCAGTATTGGARGATTCGAGCATCAACAATCACCGGGATGGATTGCTATGCCATCTCATCCATCTCTATGCTCCTTCAAYGAAGCGTGCAAAGATGATCTGGGAAGCTCATTATAGTTGGGAAACAAGACATTTTGGTGTAGACAAAATAGTGGCAGTAGTGCAAAATAATTTTTATTGGCCAAAGCTTTGACAAGATGTCTGCAAGTACATTAGATCCTACARTGCTTRTTCCCATGCCAAGCCCACCATCAAGAAACAAGGGATATACACYCATMTTCCTACTCCATATAGGCCTTGGGAGTCCATCTCCATGGATTACATGTATGGTCTACCTTCAACCAAGCATGGGAATGAGTGCTTCTTTATGGTCATTGATAAATTCTCTAAGATGGTAGTTTTGGCACCCTGCAAGAAGAGAATCACAGTTGAGGCCACCGCTAAGCTCTTCTTTGAACATGTTTGGGTTCATTTTGGGCTCCCACAAACCATTGTCTCATATTGAGATAGTCGGTTCCTGAGAACTTTTTGGTCCATCCTATGGTCGATGATGGACACCAATAAGACCAAATAGACTTCCTTCCACCCACATACTTACAATTCCAAACATCCATGCACATGGGATGAAAGCCTTCCTTATGTACAACATAGCTACAATAGAGCCCTCTACATCTCTATTGGCCACAACCCTTTTCAGGTGTGCTTCGGGTTCCAACCATTGACCCCCATTGACTTAGCTCTGCCCATTGCAGCTACACATGAAGATTCCTCCCATGCTAAGACCGAGGTTGATCGAGCAACCAAATTTGTTGATTGAATCCAAAACATCCAACAACAATTTCATGATATTTTGTAGAAATCCAATGCCAAGTACAATCAATGCCACGATCGCCATCGAGTACCACACAAGTTTCAGTTAGGAGATAAGGTATGGTTGCATTTGTAGAAAGATCACCTCACATGAACCCATCGAAAGCTACATCCAATCTGATATGGGCCTTACACCATCACCAAGGCTATGGATGAGAATGATTTTGAATTAAGTATTCCTCATTTACTTGGCTTACACCTGGTATTTAATGTGGAACTACTTTGACCATATTTTCCACCTCTCTTGGAAAATTTGGACGTGGATGAGAAATTGAACCCTACAAAACTCAATCTCAAATGAATTGAACAGGTGATAGATGATTGGATCATGGACACCAAGATGAAGGGTACTCGCTAGAAGAACATCCAACTCTATTAGGTCATCAAAGCAAGGTAGTTTCTTCATCAGGAAAAGTGGCTCACCAGGAGTCAGATTCAGCAGAAGTTTCCCCATATGATGGACAAACTTGATGAAATGGAGATGATTTATTCCTAAGGGGGGAGGAATAATCCATGTGGAAATTGGTGGCCTCCCACCTATTCCACTGGCTCAAATTATAGTTTTCGTCTTGGTAATTTTTCTACAACTTTCCAGGTCTCAAACTTTCGGGGTCGTTTTGAGACCCTAAACGACTTTTTTTGACTTGGTAGCACCCAATAGATCCCAATTGGGATCATTGGGTCATTCAGAATGTGTACTCCTCATATAGACCTTTTCTATAGGGTACCGAGTGCCCTAAATGGATATCGCATGCAAAAGTTTCACCCTTAGGAAGTTGACGTATCAACTACCCCCATCGAGGCCCACACACCTTTTGGTGTTTCATCTTCTGGGGTTAGGGTTTTGGATGTTCAGGGTTTTCTAATTTATGATTTATGTTGAAAACGTCCTTTGGAGCCGTATTATAATCATCTTCTTGTGAATGAGATTAATTGACACATCTCTCTTCAGAGATAAGCTACCACCATTCTAGCTAGATTGTGTTCTTTTCATTTTACAGTCTTTTGTATTCCAGATAGTCATTAATAGAATCTGATTTTTATTGTATAACTGTGTTCCTTGCAATATCTCTATGTAGATCCTTATTATATCTATGTTATATTTCTGCCTTCTTGTCGTTCTCAAAATAATCCAGATCATTGTCAATCATTGACTTGTACATTGTTTGATTTGCTTATGGAGATTCATCATATTTGCTCAACTTGCATCTTGTGAAATAAAATATGACATCATGGAAAAGAAGGCCTATGCTTTGGTCAAAGCCCTCAAGGCTTTCATAGTATATGTGTTTCATTCAAAAGTAGTTGCATATGTCCCTTCAGCCTCAGTGAAAGAGATACTTATTCAACCTGACATAGACGGAAGGAGGAGTAAATGGATTGCCAAAATTCTTGAATTTGATCTTGAAATAAATCCCACCAAATTGGTTAAAGGCCAAGGTTTAGCTAGGTTGCTGGTTGAATCAAATTGCAAATCTTCGGGGGTTAATTTCATAAATATTAGGTTAGAAAATTAGCAAGCTGAGTTGTTTGATAAAGGTTCTCAAGTCAACCCTCCATTGGCAGAATGCACTTGGTACAAGGACATTATATATTTTCTACAGAATTTGCAGCCTCCTGATGGTTTGGAGAAGAACAAGGTAAGATATTTGAAGCTCAAATCAATCAAATACTGTCTTATTGACCAAGTTTTGTATTGGAAAGATCCTTTAGGAGTGATTTTGAGATGTCTAGATCTACAAGAGGCCCAAACAATTATGTCTGATTTTCATGAGAGTTTATGTGGGGGTCATCACTTCTTAAGAACCACAACCTATAAGATCCTCAGAGCTAGGTATTTTTGGCATAGCCTTTTTACTAATGTTTGTGCGAAGATTAGAGGTTGTGTCAAGCCAAAAATTTTCTGGAAAGCAGCAACTCAAGTCTTTTCCATTGAAGCCTGTGGTAGCTTCATGACCTTTTCAACAGTGCGACCTAGATTTTATTGGGGAAATTCATCCTTCTTCAAGTGGTCAACATAGGTGGATTTTGACTACCACTGATTACTTCACCAAGGGGATAGAAGCCATCTCTACAAGGAATGCCTCCCACAAGGTAATCATTAATTTTCTTGAGGATATTATGGCAAGATTTGGTTGTCCGAGAAGAATTATTACTGATAATGCTACATCTTTCAAGGCTGAACCATTGATCAAGTTTTTTGAACAATATGGGATTACATTGGTTCATTGTACTCCTTACTACCCCCAAGGGAATGGACTGGAAGAATCCTCTAACAAGAGCCTTACAAATATCATCAAGAGATTGTTAGAAGACAAGAAGAAATCATGGGATTCAAAGCTTAAATTTGCTTTGTGGGATGATAGAGTGATAACAAAGAGATCTCTTGGTGTCTCTCATTTTCAACTTGTATATGGAGTCTAGGCTAGCTTTCCTTCTCATCTTTCCTTTCCTGTGGCAAAATTCTTCCAAGACTACCAAGGAGAACCTGATGATATGATCAAAAGAATCAATAGATGGTAGAAGTGCAACAGACGAGGGAGAAACTACTGGACAAAGCACATGACCATCAACAAAAGATCAAGCAAGACTTTGACAAGAAGGTAAGAAAATAATATTTTTAGCTGGGAGATCTAGTGCTCAAGTGGGATGTAGCCAAGAAAGATAAAGGCAAGCATGATAAATTTGAGGCCTTGTGGATTGGTCCCTTCAAAATTTCTGAGGTATTTCCAAATAACACTTATAAGTTGCAGAATTTGGAGGATTCTTAAGTTTTTGGTGGCCCTGTCAATGGGCACTTTCTGAAAAAGTTGTTTTCTTAAGCCATGAATGGCTTTACATGTCATTGTAAATATCATTTTTTTGTTTTATTTTGATTGAATAAGTGACTCCATAGCTCTAGGATAAGGCACTAAAACTGCTTGATTCTTGGCATCTCACAGGGAGCATGCCATCCTCTGTGAAGCCAGTGTTATCACACTAAGTTTCCTTGGGTATTTTATCCCTTAGGTTTAATTTTTTTAGGCTTTAGACTTCAAATTTTCTTTACTTTTCTTTGTGTGATTTGCTTAGGTTAGCTTGAACAAATAAAGACTTGAGTTTTGGCTCATATTTTGCCCTCATATAGATTTTAAGCCTAGGTTCATTTTATGACTTATGGTTTTGACTCACCTCATGACTTGACACCAAACATAACCTATCCAATGAACTTCATGACTTGACATGTCACTCTTTTCACTCATATCCTTTATCTTTTCCATGTTGTCCATTTGTCCGATTAAAGGTGGGTCAAATCATTTTTTGAAAAAAGGGCGTTGCCAACTCACTAGGAGTTTCCGTAGCACACTCCTTGTCCTTTGATCCTTGCCATGATTCATCATTATTCATTGAGGTCATCATCTACCTTGTTTTCAACACCATGGTTCGTTAAAACATGTATTCTAAGATTGTGTTTTAATGAGTTTGCTAACGGTTTCAAAGATTTGAATTTTCTCAAACTCTGGGTTGCTGAAACCGCTAGTTCAAACCAGTTGCAGACAACGCTACAGGATCAACTGCTAAGGCTGATTTGGAAGCTGAGGTGGTCATGGTGGTCTCCTAACCGGTTGCAGAGCCTCAAATTGTCAATTATTCTTCCAGGTATTCCGTGATCTCCCTCCATTCCATAGCAAATTCGTGGGATATCTATTGCCCGAGTTTTAGTAGCGACCAATGTTGAAAATCACTCCCTCCTTCATCCCTCTGCATCCATAATTTCCCTCTCACAGACTTGCAGCCATTGTCACCTGGTTTTCAGCTATCAAAGACACCAATTCATTCTTCTCCTAAGTTTTGAGTGCCCATGCAAATACTTGTTTCTTGTGTGCACACTGCACTACTGAAAAACATTGTTGAAACCTCGCTACATTTCCCCTGTTTCCCCTACTATTTGGATTGGAGTGTTACTTGTCAGTTTTCAAAGACCTCTGTAGTAGTTTTACTTTCACTATATCATCACTCTTCAACTTGAGATCTATAGACAATAAGGGGAGGGTAAATTGTACTTCCTACCTTTCAAAATCCATCAAAACAATGTTCTGTCAAAACAAGGTGAGTTAGAGGAGAATCGTAGGAGAGAGAAACCATTATTCACTATCATTTTCTCATTGAAGTCTTCCTTTGTTTTCTCCCTTAGCCTTCACTATACCATAACCTCGATCCATTGTCTTTACTCATGGAGACACCTCAGGAGAAGAAATTCATTGTGTCTTCTCACATGAATTTGGACATAGCTTCAACTCAGTCAAAGATGCAAATTCCTTTTCCATCTACTAGTACTGCTCCAACATGAACAAGCATGAAAAGAAAGAGAAAATCCCCTACTCAATACCAAGAGGTCATCAAGGAAATTGAAGAAACATAGAGGGATGCTTATCATTCTCCATAGAGAGACTTTTCACCTCCTCCTACACTAGAATTGGAAGAGGTCCCTTCATCTACTAAATGCACAACTAAGAAGGGAAGACAATTTCATTTCTCTTCACCTTCTCCAACAACTAGCACAAAAGTCAGGAAACCTTTTACTAGATCATCAACTCTCAAGGAGGTTGTTGAAGCACAATTCCTACCCAATGTTTCAATTCTAAAGAAAAAGAAAGATAAGGGAAAAGGTATTGAGAAGCCTATTTAGGTGATAGATAGAGCCCCAATGCAGCAGAAAGATGAAGGTGAAGCCATGAAGAAGCCTGTTGAGGTTATCAACATCAACACTCCACCTAGCAATCACACCTTCAAAAGATTGATTAGACATCTCAGGGAGGCTAGGAAGGAGGTTGCTTGCTTGAAAGAATAAGGTTTGGAAGACAGAAGAAAGATGAAGGAGCTTATGGATGATTACAACAACACCCTTGATATGGAAAAATTTGCAGCTAGAAAATCCCTTCCTCTCCATAAGAAACTAAATAACCTCTACAGGCTAAAGAAAGTCTTTCAATATCAAAATAGAAAGACCAAGGAAGAATTGAAATACTTCAAGGATGAATTGGCCCAGAGGAATTTTAATGTTTTGGTAGAAGTTGCCATTGAAAGAGAGGAACCAATAGTGAATAAAAGAACACCTGCAATCAAGAAGATTATCACTACAAAATAAAAACATGTTGTTGTGTTAGAAGGAATCTCTCCTTCAACAAGGAGGAGTGCTAGGTTAATGAAATAATTGGGGGATATAAGCACCATTTTTTAGAATGGTCTCTTTTTGGAAGAGTAAGTGATAAAAAATGTATAATGTTTTGCCACCTATACAAGCATCTACAGGCTTCTAACCTATCAGCTCAAAGTTCTTTGCACTCTCCAAAGGATTAGTCTCATCATACAAAAAGAGCATAGACATTCTGTAGTGCCATGGTGCTACAGAATCACCTATATAGCATGTCCTGCCATTTTTCTACCTAAAGTGCTACGAAATCTCCTAGCCGACGTACACAGGAACGCTACCAAATCTCCTAATATGAAATTAACGGTGGCGCTACAAATTCCGCAGGGCTGTATCACAGTGGCACTACCAAATTTATTTTGATGATGGGCACTACCAATTCTACATGACCATTTCAGCGATGGTGCTACCAATTCTATAGAGATTATTTGAAGTGTGGCGCTACCGAATTGCACACAGTGATATACAGGCTCAGTGCTATGAAAACTGCAAGCCTGTTTTGGATCCACTCTACGGAATGTGCAGAGTATTTTTCAAGGTCGCTACATAAACTTGCTACCCAACGCGCTACTGAATGGCGCTACTAACTGGCACCTGGGATCAAGGAGTTCGAATTCATCACTCTTTTGGGTGGCTGATGATGTGGAGAAGAGTGAGGATCATAGGTGGCAACATGGTGACAACATACAACCCCTGGAGGACACTTGGCATGGAAATAAATCTGCATCAAGGGAGACAATGTAATTTCAATCTTGTTGGATTGGTTGCCAACATGTTTCCTTTTTTATAGCAGTTTGTTAAATAGTTGTTAGCACAAATGTTAGATTGAATAACTGATTTGGATAATCCTATGGGAGGAAGTCCAACTCACACCTATAGTTGTTTCCTTCCCTTTTTTTATAAATAGATATTCCAAATGATTTAGAAGGTTCGAATGGTTGAGTTGGTCTCCCTTATTGTAATATTTTGATTAAGCATACTGGTTCTCTGGTTATGTACCAGAATTGAGAATTTTTTATTAATATAAGTCAGTTTCTCTTATTCCATCTTGTTTCCTCTTATACTGAAGTTTTCATGATTGAATGATTCACATGCGATTGTTATAGTTTTATTATGATGAATGTTTGATTATAGTACTACTATGATGTTCTTCAGTGTTCTTTAAACTTTGAATTCAAGAAGATCTTGTGTTTCAGTTTTTCCTCCTTAGGCTACTTGAAGACCTGATGTCAATAGAAGACCTCTACATTTCCCTCACAAAATTCTTCATTCTATTCACTTTTACTCCCATTCACTGATTGAACTTGATCAAGACCTCAATTTCTTGTGCATGCTAGCCCATATTTTTGAGTTAAAACATTTTTATCTTGAGTCTTGTCCATTTGAACTTTTAAGCACTCATTTACATTTACACATAATCTGATGGGTACTGTGATTATCCTCTTTGCAATATGAGGGTGATTCCTAGTGCTAACATTCTTGGCATTGTTGACGAGGAACAGATTGAAGACATTTCCCTGGGATTGAATGACAAAGCTTACTGATTCTGAAGGTGCATTAGAATTCAGTATATTGAAGATTGCATCTTGCAGCTTGCACCTGGCTACTCCATTGTTTCAGTTGTGGCTCCTAAAGGGAAACACACGAGGTCAACTCCACAACTACCTCTAGCTACACCTGAAGCTGACCCAGAGAAGATAACCAAGAAGGGAAAAGCTTCTCAAGAAAGTTTTTCTGCTGCTGTATCAGGTACTTCTGTTCAGTTGCTTGATTCCATTCTTAATACACCAGTTTTTATATCAAGTATTCCTCCTTTACCTTCTGCTGGAGTTTCTAAGAATTTTGATTTTGAAA
>ML863061.1:23261-46212 GCA_009831015.1 Picea engelmannii
CCATTTTTTAGAATGGTCTCTTTTTGGAAGAGTAAGTGATAAAAAATGTATAATGTTTTGCCACCTATACAAGCATCTACAGGCTTCTAACCTATCAGCTCAAAGTTCTTTGCACTCTCCAAAGGATTAGTCTCATCATACAAAAAGAGCATAGACATTCTGTAGTGCCATGGTGCTACAGAATCACCTATATAGCATGTCCTGCCATTTTTCTACCTAAAGTGCTACGAAATCTCCTAGCCGACGTACACAGGAACGCTACCAAATCTCCTAATATGAAATTAACGGTGGCGCTACAAATTCCGCAGGGCTGTATCACAGTGGCACTACCAAATTTATTTTGATGATGGGCACTACCAATTCTACATGACCATTTCAGCGATGGTGCTACCAATTCTATAGAGATTATTTGAAGTGTGGCGCTACCGAATTGCACACAGTGATATACAGGCTCAGTGCTATGAAAACTGCAAGCCTGTTTTGGATCCACTCTACGGAATGTGCAGAGTATTTTTCAAGGTCGCTACATAAACTTGCTACCCAACGCGCTACTGAATGGCGCTACTAACTGGCACCTGGGATCAAGGAGTTCGAATTCATCACTCTTTTGGGTGGCTGATGATGTGGAGAAGAGTGAGGATCATAGGTGGCAACATGGTGACAACATACAACCCCTGGAGGACACTTGGCATGGAAATAAATCTGCATCAAGGGAGACAATGTAATTTCAATCTTGTTGGATTGGTTGCCAACATGTTTCCTTTTTTATAGCAGTTTGTTAAATAGTTGTTAGCACAAATGTTAGATTGAATAACTGATTTGGATAATCCTATGGGAGGAAGTCCAACTCACACCTATAGTTGTTTCCTTCCCTTTTTTTATAAATAGATATTCCAAATGATTTAGAAGGTTCGAATGGTTGAGTTGGTCTCCCTTATTGTAATATTTTGATTAAGCATACTGGTTCTCTGGTTATGTACCAGAATTGAGAATTTTTTATTAATATAAGTCAGTTTCTCTTATTCCATCTTGTTTCCTCTTATACTGAAGTTTTCATGATTGAATGATTCACATGCGATTGTTATAGTTTTATTATGATGAATGTTTGATTATAGTACTACTATGATGTTCTTCAGTGTTCTTTAAACTTTGAATTCAAGAAGATCTTGTGTTTCAGTTTTTCCTCCTTAGGCTACTTGAAGACCTGATGTCAATAGAAGACCTCTACATTTCCCTCACAAAATTCTTCATTCTATTCACTTTTACTCCCATTCACTGATTGAACTTGATCAAGACCTCAATTTCTTGTGCATGCTAGCCCATATTTTTGAGTTAAAACATTTTTATCTTGAGTCTTGTCCATTTGAACTTTTAAGCACTCATTTACATTTACACATAATCTGATGGGTACTGTGATTATCCTCTTTGCAATATGAGGGTGATTCCTAGTGCTAACATTCTTGGCATTGTTGACGAGGAACAGATTGAAGACATTTCCCTGGGATTGAATGACAAAGCTTACTGATTCTGAAGGTGCATTAGAATTCAGTATATTGAAGATTGCATCTTGCAGCTTGCACCTGGCTACTCCATTGTTTCAGTTGTGGCTCCTAAAGGGAAACACACGAGGTCAACTCCACAACTACCTCTAGCTACACCTGAAGCTGACCCAGAGAAGATAACCAAGAAGGGAAAAGCTTCTCAAGAAAGTTTTTCTGCTGCTGTATCAGGTACTTCTGTTCAGTTGCTTGATTCCATTCTTAATACACCAGTTTTTATATCAAGTATTCCTCCTTTACCTTCTGCTGGAGTTTCTAAGAATTTTGATTTTGAAAATTTTCCTGTTGAATAATCCTCTTTTGACCCAAAATTGAAAGAAGAAAATTTTGAAATCCTTGCCTCCTGATATTATGAAGTGGTTCAGACTTGAGAGTCTTGAAGATTTTCCTACCTTAGGTTTTGCTACTCCTCCTCCTATTAAAATTTTTGTAGCCAAAGAGGAGGAAACCTCATCTCCTTTTCAACCTATACCATCTTCTTCCAAGACTCAACCTTCTACTGTGAAAACTGAAATCCCTCCTTCCTACATTCCTTTTTCTCCTAAGCTGCACACAGTCAAATCTCCTTCTCCTCCTTGTTCTCCTACAGTTCAAAATCCAATGGCAGGTGATAATGCTCCTAGAAATAGGATGGATGCCATACTGGCTGCTAGGTATGCCCCTCTTATCTTACCTCAGCCTATGAATTCTCTCCCTTCTAGAGATTACCTAAAATACATGCCCAAATTCACAAGAGAAGAATACATAACTGTTGAAGAACACCTTGTTTCTTTTTATAGTTATGGACACAATATAAACATTGAGAATGAGGATGTGTGGATGAGAGCCTTTGTTCAGAGCCTTGATGGTGAGGCTAGGAAATGGTTTAGGGGTTTGACTCCTAGATCCATTGTTGGGATTGAAGCTTTAGACGATGCTTTCTTGAGACGGTGGGGGGATAAAAAATATTTTTTGTATTATATCACATAATTTGGATACCTAAAGAGGAAAGAGGGAGAATTTGTTTCTGACTTCTCCAAGAGGTTCAATAAAATGTACAATAAGATCCCTGCTGAGATAAGGCCTATAGAAAACTCTGCCAAGATCACCTATGCCAGTGCTTTTGACCCTGAGTTTTTCCTTCTACTAAGAGAAAGAAGATCTTCCTCCTTAGCTCATATGCAAGATACAACCTTGGAGGTAGAATCTAACATAGTGGCATCTGACAAAATTAGGGGAAAATATGATAGGGAAAAGAGAAAAAATAGAGTTGAAGCCTCAACCTCTGATTCCTCAGTTGTCCATCCTCAAGTTGATGAACTTACCAAATTAGTAAAATCACTTTCTGCTGAGATGGAGAAGCTAAAAATTGAAGGAAAATAGACCTATAGGAATACACAGAATATCGATAACAGAGGTAACTACAGAAAACCCAATAATGCTCCTCATATCCTTCCAAGATATCCAAGAAACAGAGAGAGGGATGATTAAAAAGTCCAAGCTCCTCTACAAAACAACCTTGTTGCTGATGAAGAAGGAGAGGATGAAGAAACTGATCCTGAGATCCATTGCCTTGGTGACACCTCCTTATCCCCTCACTTGACCCAATCTGCAAATGAGTAATATCTCATGGATAATCAAATAAATGAATTGAGTAAGGGAGAGAAAACAAAAGAAAATCCTAATAGATACAATCTCAGATCCAAAAAGAAAGAGGAAAAGACTGACACTTCTGATCAACCCACCAAAACAGAAGATTATGCTAAGCCCATGGTAGCTGGAAGAAAAGAGAAAGATGTACAAAGCCCTCAAGATTTGATTAAGAATCCTACTCCATAAGTTAAGGAGATTCTGAAATCTCCATCTTCCTTCATCTTTGAAAATGAAATTCAAAAAATAAAAATTCCTGTACCTTTTTTAGAGATGATAAAAATGAGGAGTTCAAAAAATATCTTTCCAAAATGCTACAGACCAAACCCTCCTCCAATTCCACTGATTTAGTCAACCTTCAAGATGAAAATCCATCAGTCATCTTAGGACCTTTGATAGAAGATGGAGATGATTCATCCCCTCCCTTCTACACATCACTTAACATTCATGATAAGGTGTTGCATAATTGCTTGATGGGCTTAGGGGCATCTCACAATCTCATGCCAAAAGAAGTCATGGATGAACTTGGGTTAGAAATTACAAAAACTTACCATGACTTATATTATTTTGACTCTAGGAAAGTGAAGTGTCTTGGGGTTATCAAAGATCTAGTTGTGACCTTGTTTCAGTTTCCCATGAAAAGTGTCGTCATGGATATTGTGGTAGTTGATGTTCCCCCTAAGTTTGGTATGCTCTTGTCGAGATCTTGGATAAAAATACTAGGGGGAACCTTGTAGATGGACCTTACATATGTCACTATTCCTGCGTTTGGGGGGGAGCATAGAATACTTTACAGGGAAGCTCAATTGGCTTACATTATCAGTGATGAAGCAAACCCCACCAACCATCCTATGTTTTCACTTTATACTGATTTAGGATCTAGTATATTGCAGCTCATTGATGCTCCTGAACCTCCTCTTGAAATCAAAAAACAATCCATTACCTTTTGTGAAGATTCTCCTCCAATTACCTCTGTTTGGAAGATGTTTTTTGATGGAGCCTCTTCTAAGGAAGGTGTTGGTGCTTGAGTAGTATTTGTTTCACCTTCTCAAGAGACAATATCTTTGTCCTACAAGCTCGAATTTGAAACTACAAACAATGTGGAAAAATATGAAGCTCTTGTTTTGGGTTTGAGGGATGCCAAAGACATGGGGGTTGAATAGCTATCAGTGTTTAGAGATGTTGAATTAATTGTCCATCAAATAAAAAATATGTATCAAGCAAAACACCCCAGGATAAGGACTTACAAAAATGAATTTTGGGATATTGTTGACAGTTTCTTCTTATCTTTCAATATCTCATTTATTCCAAGAGAGGAGAACACCATGTTTCAACAAGTAATTTCAGAGTCCCTTTTCCACCTAAACTCAAATATGATGTATAAGTGAAGTATAGACCCTCTATACCTGGCAATGTCAAACATTGGAAGGTCTTTGAGGATGATCTTGATATTAAAATATTTCTTGAGACTGTTGATGAGTTTTTTTCATTACATATTGATCAAGATTATGATTCTGAAAATAGCCCTCATGCTGATGTTTTTCTAGATAAAATTGCTAATCATCATATTGTTTAGTTGCCTAGTAACCATATTCCAAAAGAACTAGTTCCTTTGGAAAGATTGTTCGACAGAAATGATGTTTTTGTAAAGGTTAAAGGTTCAATTGATACTGCTAATGTGACTGAATGTAATGTGTGTACAAAGGAGCATCCAAAATATGTCAAGTTGTCTAGTAGATTGTCAAAGGAATAGAGGGTTGAATATGTTAAGCTGTTAAACGAGTTTTCTGATGTGTTTTCCTGGACATATGAAGATTTGAGAACATACGACACAAACATCATTGAACACAAGATCCCTTTGAAAGAAGAGACCAAACCATTTAGGCAGAAGCTAAGACAGATAAATTCTATGTTGCTTCCTATTATGGAAAAAGAGGTAAAAAAGATTTTGGATGCCAAGATTATCATTCCTTTGAGATGCTTTGAATGGGTGGTTAACTTGGTTCCAGTGAGAAAGAAGAATGGAGAAATCAGACTTTGTGTCGATTTCAAAATTTTGAATAGAATCTCTAAGAAAGATAATTAACCCTTACCAAAGATGGAGAACATATTGCATAGGGTGACAGGTTCATCTAGGATGTCTATGATTGATGTCTTTTGTGGCTACAATAAGATCTCTGCCTTTCCTAAAGATAAGGAGAAGACAACCTTCACTACTCCTTGTGGCACATTCATGTATGCTAAAATGCCCTTTGGATTGATGAACATAGGAGCAACCTTTCAACGAGCCATGGACATTGCCTTTATTGGGGAGAAGGACAAGTTTGTAGTCATTTATTTGGATGAAATAACAATGTTGTCACAATCTGATAAAGAACATTATCATCATTTGAAAAAGGTCTTCTTGAAGTGCAAAAAATTTGGTCTCTCTCTAAATCCTAAAAAGTCATTGTTTGCTATGGAGGGGAAATTATTGGGGCACATTGTATCAGCTGAAGGGTTAAGGATTAATTCAAGTAGAGTAGAAGCTATCCAGACTTTGTCTCTCCCTAGATCCAAGAAATAAGTTCGGTATTTCTTGGGAAAAATCATTTTTTTGAGAAGGTTCATTTCAAATTTTGTTGAATTGGTAAAGTATATCATAGCCATGTCGAGGAAAGGAAATGAATTCAAATGGACAACTAAGTCTAGAAATTTTTTTGATCAAATCAAAAAGGATTTGACTAAAGCACCTGTGCTCATCAGCCCTGACTACTCCAAGGATTTTCTGATATTTTCTTTTGCTTCATTTGACACAATAGTTGTTGTTTTATTGCAGAAGGGTTAGAGCAGCCTATTGCCTTTTTCAGTAGGGCATTGAGGGATGCTGAAATAAAATATGATATCATGGAAAAGTAGGAATAAGATTTGGTCAAAGCCCTCAAGGCTTTCAAAGTATATGTGCTACATTCAAAAGTAGTTGCATATGTCCCTTCAGCCTCGGTGAAATAGATACTTATTCAACCTAACATAGATGGAAGGAGGAGTAAATGGATTGCCAAAATTCTTGAATTTAATCTTGAAATAAAGCCCACCAAATTGGTTAAAGGCCAAGGTTTAGCTAGGTTGTTGGCTGAATCAAATTGAAAATCTTTGGGGGTTAATTTCATAAATATTAGCTCAGAAAATCAACAAACTGAGTTGTCTGATTAAAGGTTCTCAAGTTAGCCCTCCATTGGAAGAATGCACTTGGTACAAGGACATTATATATTTTCTACAGAAGTTGCAGCCTCCTGATGGTTTGGAGAAGAACAAAGTAAGAGCTTTGAAGCTCAAATAAATCAAATACTGTCTTATTGACCAAGTTTTGTATTGGAAAGATCCTTTAGGAGTGCTTTTGAGATGTCTATATCCATAGGAGGCCCAAAATATTATCTCTGATTTTCATGACAGTTTATGTGGGGGTCATCACTTCTGGAGAACCACATCCTATAATATCCTCAGAGATGGGTATTTTTGGCCTAGACGTTTTACTGACGTTTGTGCAAAGATTAGAGATTGTGTCTAGTGCCAAAAATTTTCTGGAAATCAACAACTCAAGTCTTTTCCATTGAAGACTATGGTAGCTTCAGGATCTTTTCAACAGTGGGGCCTAGATTTTATTGGGTAAATTCATCCTTCTTCAAGTGTTCAACATAGGTGGATTTTGAATGACACTAGTTACTTCACCAAGTGGATAGAAACCATCCCTACAAGGAATGCCTCCCACAAGGTAATCATTATTTTTCTTGAGGATATTATGGCGAGATTTGGTTGTCCGAGAAAAATTGTTACTGATAATGTTGCATCTTTAAAGGCCGAACCATTGATCAAGTTTTGTGAACAATATGGGATTACATTGGTTCATTCTACTCCTTACTACCCCCAAGGGAATGTACTGGAAGAATCCTCTAACACGAGCCTTATAAATATCATCAAGATATTGTTAGAAGACAACAAGAAAGCATGGGATTCAAAGCTTAAATTTGCTTTGTGAGCTGATAGAGTGAAAACAAAGAGATCTCTTAATGTCTCTCATTTTCAGCTTGTGTATGGAGTTGAGGCTATCTTTCCTTCTCAGCTTTCCTTGCCTATGGCAAAATTCTTCCAAGACTACTAAGGAGAACCTGATGATATGATCAGAAGAATACAACAGTTGGTAGAAGTGCAATAGACCAGGGAGCAACTACTGGACAAAGCACATGACCATCAACATAGGATCAAGCAAGCCTTTGACAAGAAGGTAAGCAAAGAATATTTTCAGCTGGGAGATCTAGTGCTCCAATGAGATGCACCCAAGCAAGAAAAAGGCAAGCATGGTAAATTTAAGGCCTTGTGGATTGGTCCCTTCAAAATTTCTGAGGTATTTTCAAATAACACTTATAAGTTGCAGAATTTGGAGGATTCCAAAGTTTTTGGTGGTCCTGTCAATGGGCACTTTCTGAAAAAGTATTTTTCTTAAGCCATGAGTGGCTTTCCATGCAATTGTAAATATCATTTTTTTGTTTTATTTTGATTGAATAAGTAACCCCATAGCCCTAGGATAAGGCACATAAACTGCTTGATTCTTGGCAGCTCACATGGAGCATGCCATCCCTCGTGGAGCCAATGTTATCACACTAAGTTTCCTTGGGTATTTTATCCCTAAGGTTTAAATTTTTTAGCCTTTAGACTTAAAATTTCCTTTATTTTTATTTGTGTGATTTGCTTAGGTTATCTTGAACAAATAAAGACTTGAATTTTGGCTCATTTTTGGCCCTCATATAGATTTTAAGCCTAGGTTCATTTTATGACTTATGATTTTGAATCACCTCATGAATTGACACCAGGCATAACCTATCCCATGACCTTCATGACTTGACATGTCACTCTTTTCACTCATATCCTTTATATTTTCCATGTTGTCCCTTTTTCCAATTAAAGGTGGGCCAAATCATTTTTTGAAAAAAGGGCACTGCCAACTCACTAGGAGTTTCCGTAGCACACTCCTTGTCCTTTGATCCTTGCCATGATTCATCATTATTCGCTGAGGTCATGATCTACCTTGTTTTGATCACCACGGTTCGTTAAAATATGGATTCTAAGATTTGGTTTTAATGAGTTTGCTAATGGTTTCAAAGATTTGAATTTGCTCAAACTCTGCGCTGTTGAAACCGTTAGTTCAAACCAGTTGCAGGAAGCGCTACGGGATCAACTACTAATGCTGATTTGGAAGTTGAGGTGGTCGTGGTGGTATCCTAACCGGTTGCAAAGCCTCAAATTGTCAATTACTACTCCAGGTATTCTGTGAGATCCCTCCATTCCATAGAAAATTCGTGGGATATCTATTTCCTGAGTTTTAGTAGCGACCAATGCTGCAAATCACTCCCTCCTTCATCCCTCTGCATCCATAATTTCCCTCTCACGGACTTGCAGTCATTATCACCTGGTTTTCAACTATCAAAGATGCCAATTCATTCTTCTCCTTAGTTTTGAGTGCCCGTGCAAACACCTATTTCTTGTGTGTGCACTGTGCTACTGAAAAACACTGCTAAAACCACGCTACATTTCCCTCGTTTTCCCTAATGTTTGCATTGGAGTGTTACTTGCCAGTATTAAAAGACCCCTGCAACAATTTTACTTTCACTATATCATCACTCTTCAACTTGATATCTACAGACAGTAAGGGGAGGGGAAATTTCACTTCCTACCTTTCAAAATCCATCAAAACAATGTTATTTCAAAACAAGGTGAGTCAGAGGAGAATCGTAGGAGAGAGAAGCCATTATTCACTGTCATTTTCTCATTGAATTATGCCTCTATTTTCTCCCTTAGCCTTCACTATACCATAACCTTGATCCCTTGTCTTTACTCATGGAGACACCTCAGAAGAAGAAATCTCACAAGGGAGGAACTGTGGTCAGAACTGAACCCTCAGACATGCACCTATTTGATGCAGAGACAATGGTTAGGAAAGTTTTTCAAAGGGTGGGTTGCGTCTCATTTTGCCAAAAAATGCAGAGGGGACATCCTGAAGTGGCAAGGCAATTTGTCTTACATTTTGATGGCCTTAAGACTAAGGTAGGAGACCTGGATTTTGAGGTGTCTGAAGCCTCTATTGCAACAACCACAAGGATTCCTAACACTAGGGAGAGATGATTTAAATCCATGACTTTAAATTCCGCTTTCTCCAAGGACTTCCTCAAACCAAATTATCAGACATACAATTTTTCCAAGGGAGTGCCTAGAATCCATTTAGTTGAGAATTTTGACAAGATGTTGAAGATCATACAGAGATACCTTACATGTGAGGGAAGGTTTAATATGTTATACCAGTACCATATAAGGCTTTTGCATCATTTCATTGGTAAAGATGAAATGAATATCCCTTTCTACTTGTTGAGGAGCATGGGGAAAATGTCTGATAGAGTCCAAGCCAAGTCCAAGGCTGTGGACACTAGTGTCTTTCACTCTGGATTAATCAGGATGTTGGTGATGGAAGAATTGAATAAGAGGAACATTCCTTGGGAACAATTCATTGTTTCTTCTCACATGAAGTTGGACATAGCTTCAACTCCTCAGTCAAATATGCAAAGTCCTTTTCCATCTACTAGTACTGCTCCAATAGGAACAAGAAGGAAAAGAAAGAGAAAATCCCCTACTCAAGACCAAGAGGTCATCAAGGAAATTGAAGAAACAGAGAGGGAGGCTTATCATTCTCCATAGAGATACTTTTCACCTCCTCCTGCACCAGAATTGGAAGAGGTACCTTCATCTACTAAAGCCATAACCAAGAATGGAAAAAAATTGCATTTCTCTTCACCTTCTCCAGCATCTGGCACAAAATTCAGGAAGCCTTTTACTAGAACATCAACTCTCAAGGAGGATGTTGAAGCACAAGTCCTACCCAAGGTTTCAATTCTAAAGAAAATGGAAGATAAGGGGAAATGAATTGAGAAACCTATTGAGGTGATAGATAGAGCCCCTGTGCAACAGAAAGATGAAGGTGAAGCCATGAAGAATCCTATTAAGGTTATCAACATTAGCACTCCACCTAGCAATCACACCTTCAAAATATTGATTAGACAACCTGGGGAGGCTAGGAAGGAGGTTTCTTGTTTGAAAGCAGGAGGTTTGGAAGACAGAAGAAAGATGAAGGAGCTTATGGATAATTACAACAACACCCTTGATCTGGAAAAAATTGCAGCTAGAAGAGTCCTTCCTCTCCATAAGCAACTAAATAACCTCTACAGGATAAATAGAGGATTTGAATCTCAAAATAGAAAGCTCAAGGAAGAATTGAAATACTTCAAGGATGAATTGGCCCAGAGGAATCTAAATGTTTTGGTAGAAGCTGCCATTGAAAGAGAGGAACCAGTAGTGAAGAAAAGCACACCTGCAGTCAAGAAGCCTATCACTACAAAATAAAAACATGTTGTTTTGTTAGAAGGATGCTCTCCTTCAACAAGGAGGAGTGATAGGTTGGTGAAATAATTGGGGGATATAAACTCCATTTTTTAGAATGGTCTCTTTTTGCAAGAGTAAATGATCAAATATGTATAATTTTTTCCACCTATACAGGCATCTACAAGCTTCTAACCTATCAGCTCAAAGTTCTTTTCACTCTCCAAAGGATTAGTCTCATCATACAGAAAGAGAACAAACATTATGTAGCACAATGGCGCTGCAGAATCGTCTATATAGCATGTCCTGCCATTTTTCTACCTAAAGTGCTACGAAAGCTCCTATCTGAAGTACACATGAATGCTACCAAATCTCCTAAGCTAAAATTAACGGTGGTGCTACAAATTCCATCGGGCTGTATCACAGTGGCGCTACCAAATTTGTTTTGATGATGGGCTCTACCAATTCTGCAGGATCGTTTCAACGATGGAGCTACCAATTCCGTGGAGGTTATTTGAAGTGTGGCACTACCGAATTGCACACAATGATATACAGGCTCGACTCTATGGAAATTGCATGCCTGTTTTGGATCTGTGCTACGAAATGTGCAGAGTATTTTGCTAGGGCGCTACAGAAACTCGCTACCCAACACGCTAATGAATGACGCTACTAACTGGCACCTAGGATAAAGGAGTTTGAATTCATCACTCTTTTGGGTGGCTGATGATGTGGAGAAGAGCGAGGATCATAGGTGGCAACATGGTGACAACATAAAACCCCTGGAGGACACTTGGCATGAAAATAAATTTGCATCAAGGGAGACAATGTCATTTAAATCTTGTTGGATTGGTTGCCAACATGTTTCATTTTTTATAGCAGTTTGTTAAATAGTTGTTAGAACAGGTGTTAGATTGAATAACTGATTTGGAGAATCCTATGGGAGGAATTCCAACTTGCACCTCTAGTTGTTTCCTTCCCTTTTTGTTATAAATAGATATTCCAAATGATTTAGAAGGTTCGAATGGTTGAGCTTGGCTCCCTTATTGTAATATTTTGATTAAGCATACTGGTTCTCTGGTTATGTACTGGACTTGAGAATTTTTTATTAATATAAGTCAGTTTCTCTTATTCCATCTTGTTGCCTCTTATACTGAAGTTTTCATGATTGAATGATTCAAATGAGATTTTTATAGTTGTATTATGATGAATGTTTGATTATAGTACTTCTATGATGTTCTTCAGTATTCTTTAAACTTTGAATTCAAGAAGATCTTGTGTTTGATTTTTTCCTCCTTAGGTTGCTTGACGACCTCATGTCAATAGCAGACCTCTACATTTCCGTCACCAAATTCTTCCTTCTATTCATGTTTACTGCCATTCACTGACTGAAGTTGATCAAGACCTCAATTTCTTTTGCATGCTAGCCCATATTTATGAGTTAAAACATTATTATCTTAAGTCTTGTCCATTTGACCTTTTAAACAATCATTTACATTTACACATAATTTGATGGGTATTAGGTTTATCCTCTCTGCAATCTGAGGGTGATTCCTAGTGCTAACACTTCCAATCTTGAAATTGGAGAAAAGGTTTTTTCAAAGTCAATACCCTTAACTTGAGCATACCCTTTACAAACCAAACTTGATTATTTCTTACTACTTTTCCATCTTCATCCAATGTGTTTCTGAAGACCTATTTGGTGCCATTAAGTTTCTTGTCTTTTGGTCTAGGCACAATTTTTCATGTCTCATTCTTCTATACGTGATTTACTTCTTATTTTACATTAACCCAATGCTTATCTTCACTACCTTGTCCAAAGTTCTTGGGACCTATTTTAGATAGAAAATAAAATTTCAATCTTCTTCTAGTTTGAACTCATGTATCTATATCACCAAGAATATGATTTTCTGGGTGATGCTTTTGAACAGATCTGGATGGTATCTTTGGATCCTGGAATTCTATCTATTCTTTTTCTTTTCTTCTTCTTCTTCTTCTTCCTTTTCTCTTTCTTTGTAAATTGTCTTCTTTGTATCTTCATTTGTTTGTGATTTTTTTTTTGAGGTATTGCTTCATCCACTCTTACATCAATACTATCTACAACCTTGCATAATCTTTTGTTGTAGAATTTGTAGGCCTTGCTTCCATATGCATAGCCAAGAAAGATACCTTCATTTGCACTGGAATCAAACTTTCCTCAATTATCTTCATTTCTCTTTATATAACACTTTATCCCAAATAATTTGAAGTATTTAATTGTCGTTGGCCTACCTTTCCATAATTCATAAGGCATCTTACTACTATTCACTCTAATTTGTGATTTATTTAAAATGTAGACTATTGTGCTAATTGCTTCTCTCCAAAAGGTGTCTGGTAGTTTGGATTCATTCAACATTGTTCTATCCATTTATTGTACATTAATGTTATTCCTTTATACAACTCCATTTTTCAATGGAGTCCTTGTTGACGAAAAAAATCTCTTGATTCCATGATTCTCACAGAATTCATCAAATTCATAAGATGTAAACTCACCTCCTCTGTCTGATTTTAAGCACTTGATTTTTAAATCAGTCTCATTTTCAACTAGGGATTTGAAAGATTTAAACTTTTAAAATGCTTCATATTTTTCTTTAAGAAATGTAAACCATGTCATTATTGTGTAATCATCAATAAGTAGCATAAAATAGCTCTCACCTTTTAAATTTTGTGTTCTTGTTATCCCATATAGGTATGTGTGTACAAGTTCCAATGGATTTGATGTTGAGTACTCCTTTTTTTTTAAACTAACTCTCATCTGCTTCCCATGCTGACATGGATTGCAAATACTTTCGGTATTTTTTGAGATCATTGGCATATCCCTTACTACTTGTGTCTTTCTAAGTTTACTAGATTATCAAAGTTTATGTGACCCATCCTTCTATGTCATAACCAACGTTCGTTTTACTTGTCCCATACAACATTTTTCTCCTTTGACTTCATCGAGAACATATACATTGCTCAAGGTTCTGTTTTCATTTTCCACTAATCTTCATGAACCTAATTTCCTTATTCACATCCTTTAGAATGAAATGTGAGATTGTAACCTTGATCACACATTTGATTGACACTTAGAAGATTGTGTTTTAACCCTTAAATATATAAGACATTATGTTTTTTGGTCTTTTCATTCTCAAGACTAACGCTACCTTTTTCCAACTATCCTTGCATAAGAATTATCCCTAAAGGTAACACTGCCTCCTTTTTATTCCTTTAGGGTGAGATATTTGTTTTGATCCCCTATCATGTGTTTTGAACATCCACTATCAATGTATTATTGGATTCCTTTTTCTTGAGAACACATTGCAAGTCCACATTCTTCCTTCTTTGGTTCTTCTTGCTTCCTTTTCCACACATTTTTGTATTATTCTCTATGCTTGGAAAGAACATATTATTCCTTTTTTTTTATGATACTTTATTATGTTGCTTCCACAAACATGTGCTATGTTCTCATAGTTATTGCACTTATAACATTCAGTATTGTAATATGTTGAGATTGTAGCAACGAAGGTCTTCCATCATCATTATAGCATCCTAGCATGATGGAGGACAATGAAACTTAGGCTGAGTTAATTAATTACATTTTTTCCTAAGTCTAACTTAAGAAAAGAATTGTTGATGTGTTATAATCTTCAGTTGACTTTATTGAGTACTTTTTCTAAAGTTAAAGTGAAAAATAATTTAGGTTGTGGTGTTTTAATCTTGACAATTGATCTCATAATGAGGATGAGGGTTGATCTCAACCCTCCATCCTTTTGTAGGTTATGCTTTCACTTTCTCAATGAATAATAAAGAGATCGATTGGGCTAAGGGGGCGCACAAGCAGAAGAGATATCGATTGGAGAGAGAGAGATCGATTATAGATTTGTAGGTGAGAGTTTTGTAGGAGGAAAAAGGAGAGTCTAGCAAGTGGATCGACTCATATCTTCACCAAATTGCAGAGGCTGAGCTTGAGATCTGGAAGGGTCATACAGAGTGATGCAGGAGTGACGCATGAGGGCCATACAATCATGCAAAAGATCATCTTCTAGTTGTTGTTTCATTCTGGTTTTGTTTTGAAGGGTCTAGAGAGGTCGTACAATTTTGTTGGAGAGGGTTTTTCTAAATTTATTCAACTATTGGCAGAGGTCAATTTACTTAGTAATAAATTTCTATATTCTCTTGCTTAGAAATAATCAAATCCTCATATCAGTTGCATCGGTTTTCCCATCCTGGGTTTTTCCAAGGACTATTATCCAAAAATAAGTGTCTACATGTGATGTGATTATCGTATTCTTTTACTTTCAGTTCCTGGTAATTTATTTATGCTGTGTATTTAATTTATTGTGAAGAAAACCATGAATAATCTGTTAAAAGTAAATTTGATTGGTTTAAAGTGAATCGGGTTTTAGAAATTTCACATGGTATCAAAGAAGGACTGTTAAAGAGGCAACATCACAATTGGGTTTATCAATATCCAAAAGAAATTTGAAGTTTCAGGCATAGGTCTAAGCAATCATCATCTTCCATTGCACCTAGGGTTTATGCACTAGGGTTTTAACATAAAAGAGAAGCAGAGGTAGGGTTTGATCCATGAGGTTTTGAACATAAAACTTTCAAAAAATGGCCATGAGTTTGAGGGTAGAAGACATGTTACAAGGGCCTCAGAACTACCCCACCTGGAAAGAAAGGATGACAATGATATTAGAAGTCAATAATGTGTCAAATCATGTCAGTGACATGACATCGGATCCTACAGGTGCAACTGAATTGGTCATCTAGAAGAAATGTGAGGCTAAGGAAAAGAGTTTGATTCTTGATGGCATAAAGGACCATGTGGTCTCACATCTCTGAAGGAAAGTTGATGCAAAAGACATGTGGAAATCCCTAAGTTACCTCTACCAAAACAAAAATGAAAATAGAGTGATGGATCTATGCAAGCAATTGCATGGGACCAAGATGGCCAAAGGTGAGGGTGTAATACCTTATATTACCAGGATAACACAAATCAAGGATGAAATTGCAACAGTGGGAGCAAAGGTTAAAGATCCTGAGTTGGTGTGTATTGCATTAGATGGATTTTCTAAGTCATGGGACATTTTTGTCTGTGGTGTGGTAGCTCAGGAGAAGCTCCCTGATTGGAAGCGGTTGTGGGATGATTTTGTGTAGGAAGATATTAGAATTGGTCAAGAAGGACCATCATCTTCAACTCATGTAGAGGAGGAAGAAGGATTATCCCTTGTAGGCAAAGAAAAGGGAAAGAAGAAGAAGAAATGTGGAAAGAAAAAGATTGACTTCTCAAAATTCAAGTGCTTCTAGTGTCACAAGGTGGGACACTTTGCATCACATTTTCCATAAAGGAAGAAGAAGAATAAGCCACAAATGGCAGCTTCAACAACAGTGGATGATTTTTCCAAGTCATTTGAGGAGGATTTATGCTTCATAGCCTATATGTATGGTGCAATTGTTTCATACAAGTGGTTTGTAGACAGTGGTGCATCTTGTCATATGATAGGGTGAAAAGTGTGGTTTACTAGGCTAAAAGAGGGAGGCATAAATCTAGTCATTGATTTAGGGGATGACAGGCGCTATAAGGTGTGAGGAGTTGCATAGTCTCATTTCATAGGGAGTCTGAGAAACCACTCTAATTAAGTGATGTGTTATATGTTCTGGGGTTGACCAAGAACGTCATCTCAGTCTCTACGCTTGAGGACAATGGGTATGAGGTCTCTTTTCATAAAGGAAGGGTGTTCATCAAACATGGTGGGTCAAGTGAGAAGATGGACAAGATGATTGGGGTTCGAGAGGAGAAGGTCTATAGGTTACAGGTTCAGATAGGGAGATAATTAGTGAGTATCACCACATATATAGGTGAGTTGTAGCACAAGAGCATGGAACACATTCATTTTGGTGCTTTGGGGAATTTGAGGGAGGCAATCACTGGATTTACTAATATTGCAGTTGAGAGGCATGACCCTTGCAAGGGTTGTGCATTGGGAAAATATGCATGAAAACACTTTCCATCTAGTGAGCACAGGTCCAAGGGAGTATTGTATCTGATACACTCTGACGTATGTGGTCCGATGAGTGTGGAGTCAATGAGTGGCTCCAGATAATTTGTCGTGTTTAATGATGACTACTCCAGGAAGACCTAGATTTACTTTCTAAAGACCAAGGATGAGGTCTTTGGGAGGTTTCAAAAGTTCAAATCTCTAGTAGAAAACCGTACTTGGAGGAAGATTCAGGTCTTAAGATAGGATAATGGGGGAGAGTAAACCTCCAAGGAGTTTGAGGATTATTGCACAACAACGAGGATTAATAAGGAACTCATAGTTCCTTACAATCCTCAATATAATGAAGTGGTTGAGAGAAAGAACCAGATTGTGGTTGGAGCAACATGATCTATGATTCATGATCAGGGGTTTCCATTATTCTTATGGGTAGAGGTAAGCAGTGTTGCGATATACTTGCATAATAGGAGTCCCCACATAGTTCTGGAGAAGTGGAAACCTAAGGAGACATTTTCAGGTACTAGGCCAGATGTGAGCCATCTTCGCATCTAGGGCAGCATATGTTACTGTCAAGTCCATTTAGAAAATAAGAGAAATCTTGACCCCATGGTAGTAAATGGGTTACTTGTTGGCTACAATGAGGTTTCCAAAGCCTATAGGATTTATGTTCCTACACAGAAGAAGGTTAATGTGTGTAGAGATGTACAGTTTGAGGAAGAACGTGCATTGAGCATATCGAAGGATTTTCCAACAAGTGGAGAGAAACAACAGAAACAAAGCGTAGGAGTCTAGGAGCAGGAGGCACAAAGTCAAAATACAGGATCACAACAAAAGACACAGGATACAGGTGTTCAGAGGGATACTGTTGGACATGATCATCAAGAGCGAGATGAAGATGAGAAGGAGAAGCGTGATGCATTTCCACAAGATTATATTGCTAGGGCATGGACTAAGTGGTACAAGTCCACAATCAGTGATTCTAGGTTGGCAGGGCTTCCAAAGAGAGACTTTAAATGAAGAAAACCACAAGAGAGACTTGGATATATGGCATTGATGACTCAACTCATTGATGTTGATCATTCTAGTTATGAGATTTTTTCATGACATAAGGTGTGGAGGAAGGCCACGATGGACGAATATGCCTCCATTATGAAAAATGATGTATGGGAGGTATTTCCAAGGCCATAGGATAAAAGAGTGGTTGGATCCAAGTGGATCTATAAATTTAAGCATGCAACAGATGGAGATGTGGACAAGTATAAAGCTTGCTTCATGGCCAAGGGGTTTTCACAGTGAGAGGAAGTTGACTATGAGGATACTTTCTCTCATGTGGCCAGGTATTCTTCAATCCGAGAATTCATTTCATTGGCAGCAGAGAAGGGTTGGCGTGTTCATCTGATGGACGTGAAGACCACCTTCCTCAATGGAGTAGTTGAGGAGGAGGTATATGTTGAGCATCTTGAGGGATTTAAGGTTGGAATCAGAGAGACACATGTGTGCAGACTGAGGAGAGACTTATATGGGCTCAAGCAAGCACCTCGGGCATTGTACTCGAGGATTGACATCTACTTGAGAGAGATGGGCTTCTAGCAAAGTGAGGCAGATCCAAACTTGTACCTACTTGTAGGGGAGTGTTGACCAAAATTTGTTCATCTATATTTTCTTGCTCTTGGATTCATAAAAGACTTGATATCAAAAGAAGACATTTTTGAACTTTTATAAGTTCACTCTGCAGCCCTCAATCTCAGCTTCACCACGTTTTTTTTCGGATCATAAATATTTTTGTGTATGCCTAAGTTACTCAAGATCTTGTCTAGAGTGATCCGTAGGTTTACAAGTTAGCGGGTTGGTGGACCTTCATCTCCATCCACTTTCTCATGTCATAAGTGCTACTACACTTAGCCAATTTTCAATTGCGTGGGTTCTGTTATCACTCTGTAAATTCCCAGAGGTTGTTGAAAGGAAGAAGAAATTTACCAGAGGTAAGTTTATCCAACCACTTCGAAACTGGGATCTAGCCCTGCCAGTTTCAGAGAGGAATCTCTCTATAAGATTTAACTTTGTTTCAAATTTCAGATATTAGGCTAGTTAAAATGAATAAGACCGAGTTGTTTGTTTTTTATAAAATGGATGAAATGTCACTTACACATCCATTGGGATATGGGGTCTGTTTTATAAAAGCTGAGACTGCCTAGCAGGTTTTAAAAGGTATCCTCACAGGTTAGGATAATGCAACTGCTGGATTCTTTAGCATAAAAATGATGTAAAGTAGAGAAGATGAGATAATCAATTATAACCAAGAAGCATTTAATAATTTATTAATTATAACATCAGAAGAAAACATTTAGATCATTTAAAGTCGGAAACAGAGTATACTAGGATAAATTCTGCAACTTTCGCTACTTCCAAATGATCGGATTTAGAAAAGAAAAATGAATACTGAGAGTGATAAACATTCAACAAAGATGAGAAAACTTCACCAACAGCTAACACACGAGAATCTTGTGAAACGTCCCTTTTATTACTGGTAGATCTCTGATAAAAATTACAGTGCTTAGAGCTTGCTTGGGCGTAAAGATCAACCCTCAATACTTCTAATTTCAAAGTATTTATCATCAAAATTACAAACGACCATGTCATTAATGATTAGGACGTGGCGGATTCTAAGTCTAACTAACTAGATAAAAAGATACAAAAATGTAGGAATTGATGATGATCTGTCATATTTCTCATGTTGATTATGGGGAAGGCTGTTGGTGAGTCATTCACATGACTTTGACTGCTCCTGCTTGTTGACTCAGATTGGACACCTCATCTCTTACTCGATCAAATTGCACAGCTCTTCCCATCTCAGCTGACTGGGAATGGTGACTTTGAGCAGTCTTCAATAGGTTTAATCCATTTCAATATATTTGGCAAAGGTCGGCTTGACTATGAAAATATATTTGATTTTGTGTTGTATGTCGAGGTCCGGCTGCAAAGTCTCCAAGAAAGCCTTGCCTGTTATGCTACCCTATATCCCTGAGAACTTAGAACTGTCCTTGGACACTATAGCTATATTCTTCTTGTAGTCAGGAAGGGTCATCAACTTGTCATTTAACACCATTAAACTAGGAAGACCTTTCTTTTGTAGGGCATCGATCTTGCTCAAGAACCTCTGAACTCCGATGTCCATGTTCTGTACTTTCTCTTCCAGCTGCAACATCAATCCTCTTTTGGTCAGCACCGTCTTGACTTCGAGAATAGTATCCATCCTGCCTTCAATCTTCAGGTCTTCCAATTCTTCCCTAGTCTTCGAATTTAGAAACCTAATGATTTCATTTGCTTCAGTGGGAATTTCCCCCAGCTCTCCTTTTATCTTGTCAATAGCTTGTCTGCTTCTCAGCACAAGTTCATTTTGCTCGAACATGATTTGCACCATAGGCCAGACTTCATTTATGGATTTGGAGATATCCATCCAAATGTTCTCCTTAGCTTCTGCTAGCATTTTACCCCCCACTGTTTTCTTTTGCAGCTATTGTATTTCCTGCTTGAGCTTTTCTGAGGTTTGCCTTTCAATGTTGAAGCTTGTCTGGTAGGAGGCCTTGAGCTCCTGGAGATTCTCAGCCTCTTTCTTCAGTCTATTGATTTATGTTCCTTGCAGGGTCATCTCTTCCATTGATTTTGCTAGCTCCATAGATTTTTCTAGAGTTGTCAGTGGGGTGGTTGATGGAAGTTCTACTGTGGTGGTTGTTGATACAGTTGTTGTGCTAACTCTTGCAAGGGGAACTACACTTAGTGGGATGAATTCCATTGGTGTTGCTTGTTCTTTCTCCTTTACCAACCTCTCCAGCTCTATTTCCATTTCCTTTATCTGTGTATTATGTTCCATGATAAATTTTAGCATTTCCTCCTTTTCACCTTCTGTCTCAACCATCTCTTTGGCCTGTGAGTCTTCTGTAGGTGGAAGTTTTAGTTGCTTCCTTAAAGATTCTATGTCATCATTCTTTTTCTTGAGCATCTCCTCAGTTGCTTTCACATTTGAGGGGTCATACCCAATCTTGAGCACCAATTCTTCTAAAGACTTGATTTTGTTGTCCTTTGCAAAAGATGATATCTTCTCCAACTTTAATTGAGTCTGAACATTGTTCAGAGAAACCTGTAATTTAGCAGCAGTAGTGGAAGCATTGGCTAATGTTGAGAAAATCATTTCTCCAGTCTGCCTGTGTAGATCCATCTGATCAACTGGATGTACATCTTTAGTGTTAAATTCCATTGTAGACCTCTTGTAATTAGTGATTTCTTTTGGATGGGGTACTTGTGCCTACAAGAATGTCAAGTGCATTCTTCCTTTCTTTGTATCAAAAGATGATAACAATTTGTTTTGTGTTGTGGACGTTTTCTTCCAAAACTGAGCATACATGATGTTAGTCAGCATCTGATTCTTCTTTTTGATCATATCATATTTCTCAAAAATACTCAGCTTTGCACCCCCTTGATTTCGCTGGTTGGTTAGTGAGGTGTCAGTCTATTTCTTGGATGAAGAGGTAGACAAGATCAGTTGGTTGCTTGCGACAACAGGTGAATGATCTCCTTTTATGACTGTAGTGGACTGGGTTTCCTTTTCACCAGCTGTGTCAGTTGTATGACTAGATTTTAGCCTTTTGGTCTATACCTGGAAATCCTCAGCTGATATTTCTGTGGCTGAAGGGGAAATATCCTTTCTGGGTCTTTTCTCCTTTGGTACCTGTGGTGTGGTTGTTTGCGAGATAATGACTGAAGGAGATTGTTGTTCTACTTCTTCCAGAGTATTCACCTCCCACTCTGTTTGATTCATGTACTTCTCTATCTCGGGCTTGGGTGAATGAACATACGGGGAATTTTTATTCTTCACTCTCATCTCTATGATGATCCCACATGGATCATAGTGCCACATGAAACTTGTTTCGAACTTCATCGCTTTCAATAGTTTGTCTGCCTCTTCCCCAACAGCTCAGCTGTTGCAGACAAAGGATCCTATATGCCCCTTGATTCTCAACTGTTGTTTCTTCTTCAGAGATACAAAATGTATAACATCTGAATTGATCATTTGTCTAATATACTCCAAGGAAAATATCCGAATAGGCAAGTATTTGGGCAATCTGTATGGAGCTAACTCACACCCATATATTCTAATTTCGGTGTGATTTTGATACAGGAACTAGTCTCCAGTCTTGGCGAGATCCGAAAGGTGTAGAACTCTTTGGATCTCATCATTTATCCTCGGCTCTGGTATACCATTGAGCATGCTTACCACTGGGTGATAAAATAGCTCAATAATAGCTTGAAATTAAACTCCATGGAGTTTCTTTTGAGTAGCGAAGTACAAGAGATGACGGGCTATGGTTTGCCTTCCTGGTCCATTCTCTGCATGGTGAATGTGAACTTCTCTGCTTGAAAGAACATGAACATGTAAGCCAGTATTGAAGAATACCGGAACATGCCCTCTGTGGGAAATATGAAAAGTTGGTCATGTATGTTCTTTGCTAGAAAACTATTGTAGTCGAACTGGGTGATGGCTTTTTCTTCGACTGCGAAAATGGATAGGTAACCCAAGATGGGCTCATCCACCCATTTGTCTGAGAAATAGCCGAGAAGACAACATATCGATGAAATAATCTGGTTTCCTTTTTCTGAAAACATGGAGGAATGGTAAGGGGGATTTTTCTTGGGGAGTTGAGTATCCCGTGGGAGGAAAAGCTCAAAAATTTGTGCTCTCTGGGGAAAAGACAGGTTTTGGTACAATTCTATTAAGACTTCAATGGTGAGGGGAGAGTGGGATTCGGTTCTAGATATCTACATCATTTGATCAATGGCCTCGGGCGTGATAGAGAGAAGAGTTTCTCCGGTCGATGAAACTATGGTTCTCTAGTCGGGGAGGTAATGAGCCTGACATTTGAGGGAAAACTCAGGAAAATTGTGGATTTGGGGAAAAAGATACAAAAGGAGATTGGACTCCTAGAGCCTGATCTCATCGCTTTGATCTATGAATGTGTCCTTAAACCATGACTACAATTCGGTGAAATCGAATTCACACCTGGTCTCTGAGATCAAATAATCCTTGTCGTCTAATGGGATCCGGTCGAGATCGACAAGAGGTGGGAGGAATGGGTTTTCCTTGACTTTAGATCTTTTAGATTTAGGCGCCATCGATCCAACAGGTACCTGCAAACTGAAAAAAAAGGTTAGTAGGTAGTGGCTATGGCTGGGTTGCTGACTGAAGCAGCGAGGGAAAATAATTTCTGGAGTGTAGAGAGTATGAACAGTGGGAAAATGGTGTAAATGGGGCTAATTTTAAGTGAACGGGTATCTGTTGGGCGC
>ML863062.1:0-11771 GCA_009831015.1 Picea engelmannii
GGTCTTTCATAGGGATAAATGGATTTTTGGAAGGAAATGGAGATTGTTAACAGGATTGAGGAGTGTGAGAGGGAATATGAAACCCTCAATAATTTCAAAGGGATCATAACATTCCAATGGTTCCTATCCTATAAAAATCCTAGCTGGAACAAGAAGAAGATTGCACGTTGGCTCAAGAAGAGGGAGGAAATCAAAGCAACCCTTTCGGGTAACCCCACGCCCATTAGAAACCCCACACCCATTAGGAGCACACAGCTTTGCTACAGTTGCAAGGTTCCTTGGGAACCGGATCATAGGTGTAGGGGTAAGGGTAAGAAACACACTATTGAGGCCCACCATGATAGTGATGATGGGGTGTGTGTTGATGGAGCGACATATGTTGATTCAAAGTAGTCTGATGATGACAGTGACTCTTGCACAGGGGCTAGTGATAATGACTCTACCTCAGAGGATAGTGATGATGACTCTTGCATAGGGGCTAGTGATGCTTGCACACTTGAGGAGGATGATGACCCTTGTGTAGTGGATAGGTAGTTGGATGGACAGGACGATGGCACTAGTGTCTCAACAGACATATCACATACCATTGATGACCTTACACCTCAACAGAGTGGTGACACTAGTGAGGAGTCACACGTGTTAGCACTTAGAGATGATGAGCTACCTATGAGGGCCGTGACACATCTGACACCTGTTCAGACACCCATGATAGCCACGTCACATGAGGAGATCAGTGGCATGTCAGGTATGATGGATGAGCCTAGTGTGAGGGATGCACACCATGGACAGGTAGACCCACAGATCCAGAAGGAGGTACAGGACATACATGTTGTTGACCCCACACATATAGGTCAGTCAGAGGAGATGGAGTCACAACTATTGGAGACTCCAGTGGTTGAGCAGATGGCAGAGGTTGATAGGTGGATGGAGCACTTACTTCTATGATCAGATTGCATGGATGAGGATGCACTCTTTGGCAGTCAGGATGACGATAGCATGTGTCTGGATACAACTATATGGGATCCAGGCGCAGATGATAGTAGCAGGTTGAGTGCACAGGAGGATACAACTGCTCATATAGGATACAGTGTGAGTCAGGGGGAGATGGCATCTAGTCATGGGATGCAGTGGCATACAGGAGTACCTAGTGGCATAGTAGACAACAGGCAGTTCATCATTTTATCTTCTACAGAGAGTGTTGTTAGTGATGGCACTAGCAGTGAGAGACATGAGGGGGCACCCCAACATGACTATGATCAGGAGTCACACCACTTAGCAGTACAGTTGGGAGTTAGTGAGGCTATGATCAGGGCAGCCACTAGACGTATTGATGACATGCATGCAGTAATGGAAGATTATGGTTGGAGAGCATCAGTGGCACAAGGTAGCTCATATGGAGGATTTTCCATGGATGATTTTCACACTCTTCGGGAGAGAGCATCTGTGATGAGGACTGACTACCAACAGTTGTTGATAGATAGGGATTATCTACTGAGGTTTGGTGAGATGTATCATGAGGCTCTGAGGGAGCAGGAGTTGGAGATGGACCGACTTAGTCAGGAGTTGGAGAGAACTCGTGGATTCTTGAGAGGCACACAGACTACCCTTCAAGAATCAGAGTCTAGGACATATGAGTCTCCTGAGGAGATCCATCAGAGATCCACTTCATCTGTCTTAGTGGACACTCAGATGTATCAAGCAGTCACGTTGACAAAGGATGTTGATGATCTAGTAGAGGAACACCAGCTGATGGGGGACACCTCCATTTGTGTCTTGGGAGTGGTTGATCTCCATATAGATATTGATCCAGCCGTACGCCCATGATCTGTGATGCAACATGAGTTTGTGGGAGATGACAGGAGTATGCCAGAGCATACAGTGATGAGGGATAGCTCACAGAAACATGTTGAGATGTATGGTGGGATTCAAAAGGGTGTACTGCCTAGCAGGGAAAAGACACACTTAGGGGAGCATGCAAGTGCCACTCCTTTGCAGCAGCATATGATTTTGGGACCTCACCTTCACCATTTTAGTAGTTGCCTGGGTGAGGGGAGATGGAGAGTGGTTTACCAGCAGTTGGAGGAGTTGCTTCAGATTGTACCTGATGATTGCGGTTTAGTGATGACTACAGGAGAGCAGTTATCATGGATACCGATGGACAAGCTTCTGGTCGAATTCTTAGGATTGACCAAAGTATGTGTCGTCTTTCAATCCTACAGCCAGCTACAAATGTTTCTATTAGCCCGTCCTGACACTTTTATCATAGACAACAACATAAGGAGGGATAGGCCGTGGCTGAGGGCATGGAGAGTGAGTAGGCCGAGACTTCATGATAGGATTACTTTTACGACATCCAGCAGGTCAGAGGTGGACCGTGTTAGACATACAGTTGAGTCTTGGTGCATGATGGTGAGCAACATAGACTAGGTGATGACAGATGAGCACAAAGGGCTTCTGACAATGATTAGCTTCACACAGGAGAAATTAGAGGAGATTGGAAATGACAAACTTCCAAGCTTACCATGGGACCCATGAGTCTGTTTTTTTAGCACGATGCTCATGTTGACCCAGGTTGCACCAGAGAGCCACACACTCCACCTTGGTTTGGTTGGGAATGGGTCTGCAGGTACTTGTCCTATGGGACGAGACCCTTCCTTTCACGTGATCATCATGATAGGGCATGGAGATATTTGGATAGGTACTTCTTGTATAGATATGCCTTTACAGATATAGTTTCTGGACAGCAGGTCCGGTGGTCACAGGTGTTTCATCTTGAGGACCCAGGAGAGGAGGATTCAGGATCTATGCGGGGGGCTGACAGTCATGATCAGAGTAGTGCAGTGTTAGCATGAGGATCTTCAACAGAGGTTAGCATGGGACTCAGGGATTGCAGGATTGAGCAGTTCATTGACCGACAGGGGAGAGTGGACCATTGCAGGGGAAAGTTATTCTAACTTTCCATTGATCTTCAGTATTGAGAGGAGCGCATCACTTGCGGGTGCCTCACAGAGGTCTTGCATCACCTCGGTCGGACATCAACATGTGTATTTGATGGAGTTTGATGCAGGAGCATCTACGACTTCATCAAGCGAGCTAGCGCGTGGAGGAAAGAACATACAGCTGGACAACACCAGCACATACATTTATGAATTACTTTGAAGAGATTGTTGCGTCGTCGTTTGAATGAAAGCATTCATATGAAGCGCCTTGTATTGTAATATAGATAAGAAGGCATTTAATAGTTTTAATGCTGTTAGATAGGAATTAACTGTAGATTAGACAGTTTTGTTTTCAAGAGGGAAAACGGAATATAGACACCCTCCTTTGTATCATTATTATCATTCTCATTCATACAGGAGCAAGAGAGAATAGAGCAGAGAGCTTGTGAAGAACCCCCATGTACAGATATTGAATTAATAGGAAGGCTTTGATTCAATTCCATGGATGTGTTTGATCTCTGTGTGTTGTTGATATTATGCTATTGCATATTTTCTTCCTTATATGCTTATCTTCTATATGTTGCGTATGTGATTGCATATCAGGTTCGAAACCTGAGAGAATGAGAGAATAAGTTCAAATTGTTTCACTGTTCGAGCCAGGAGATTCATGCATAGAGTGCAGTCAAATTCCTCTGCATAGAGTGCATTGAGGAGGTTCAATAGTGAAGCTCTTATTCTCGTCGACCAAAGTTGTGTTGGGTTATTCGAGCCATGCAGGTGAAGTGCAGGTCGGATTGAAGTCTCAGTAGTAAGTCTGAGAGAAGAAAGGCATGGGGCTATTGTCTTCGTGAATGCACATAGTCCGGAGGAACTCAACACTTCAAGAATTGTTGAGGTTCAAGCGTGGGCAGTTGGTACAGAGTCTCTAGAAGAGAAGAGGGACCAAGCTCAGGAGGGATAATACCCTTTGCGTCAGTTGCACAGGACGAAGCTGGTGAAGTGGAGAACTCTTCGAGAGGAAGAGAATCGACGACTTGAATTTGTTGTGAAGAGTCAGGAAATCCTGTAGACCGTCATTTCGCGGAGGAGTTGCGAGGGAGTTAACTTGCAGGTGCATGAGAGAACCCATTTGCCATCGAATATCGGCATATCGGGGTTGGTGAGTGCCAGAGTTGCATGCACGTCGAAATCGCGAGTGGCGATTTCCCGATTTAATCGGAGCCGTCGATCATCGGAGGGACAGGTGGCACGAGATCCCGAGGGGTCGGGACTCAGCACTTCAGTGTTTTCGAATTCGAAGGGAGTGTGGAGAAACATCAAAGTCCCGAGTTGCGACGGGTCCCACGGAGGTGGAGCGGAGGACAGCACGTGGCATCTCGCATTGGCGTTCGGGGTTTTGAAGGGTAAGTAGATCGCTACCTTTCATCTGTTGATTTCCCGATAGGGAAATCCCCGATACACTAGAGCGTTGACTGTTGACTATTCGGGGTTCGGGGCTGGGAGCTGCATGTGAACCGTGCCCACATGAACCGCGAATTCCCGAATCGCGATTTCCCGAATTTTGAAGGGGAGATCGTCGAGAGAGTATACTATGGGTAGCTTCCGAGGGAAGTAAGAAGAGTTTGTAACTCTTCGGGCCTGTGTGTGTTAAGAAGGTCTTGGTGAGAGCGACCATGTCATCGAGGGCACGGGTTGCGTCAGAGTGGTATCAGAGTGGGAAGTGGAGTTCTCTTTGTTCAAGTAGCAGAGGGAAGCAGATACACCATGCCGCCCAGGAGAGAAAGGCAGTCACCTGATCGTGAGGACAGGGATGCCCGAAGAAGGGGAAGGCCAGCAGGGAATCCAGAGATGGAGCGTCAAATACGAGATCTCAAGGCGAGACTCGAAGAGATGGAGACCACCCAGAGGCACGGAGCTAGTGCGGTGGAGTTCAGCGACTCTGAGGTCAAAGAGGAAGCTGGACATGACCAAGAAGAGGTCTCAGCAGAAGATGCTTCAACCGAGCGGTTGATCAGAGCTATTTCGAGGATGAGCTCGAAGACAAAGATGGACATTCCCGTCTATGAGGGAAGTCTAAACGCAGAAGAGTTGATGGATTGGATCCGAGCACTCGACACCTACTTCGATTACGAAAATATCGAAGAGGACAGAAGGTAAGGCATGCCGTCACAAAGCTGAAGGGACATGGAGCCTTATGGTGGGACGAGCTGCAGGCAGACAGGCGTTCCAAGGGCAAACAAAAGATCAAGAGCTGGGATCGGATGATCGCCAAGATGAAGGAAAAGTTCATTTCGAGGGATTACCAGATCACTCTGTTCAGGCGCATGCAGAACCTGAGACAGAAGCTGATGACGGTGAAGGAATACACCGAGGAATTCTACAGGCTCAACATTCGAGCTGGTCATCGGGAGAGTGATGACAAAAAGGTAGCGAGATACCTGAATGGTCTCAGGTATGACATTCATGATGAATTGAGCATGGTTACCATCTGACCAGTTGAGGATGTGTACCAGATGGCTCTGAAGGCCGAAGAAAAGCTGAGCTGCAAGCAGGGACAACGAGGGCGAGGTAAGAGTCAGCCCAGAGGCAAAGTTGTTGCCCAAGAAAGAACGCAGAATCCTAAGGAGGATTGGAAGAGGCCTCAGGGAAAAGCTGAAAGAGGTGGAACCTCACAGCAGAGGCAGCAAATTTCTAAGCCGAGGAGACAGCAAGATGATCAACAAGGAGGATATGCTGATGCCAACACTTTTCCTCGTACCCGAGGTAGAGGAAGAGGTCGAGGAGGAATTATCACATGTTTTACGTGTGGTAAAGATGGTCATAAAGCCGTGGACTGTCCATACAGGAAGATGGACAGAGGAATAGCTCACGTCGCAGAGGCGCAGAGGCATGACGTGGAGGATGAAGACACTGGAAGTGGGAAGTCACTGACAGTGCATAAGGTCCTTTTGAAACCTGAGAAAGAGGTGGAGGACACAGCTCAAAGATGCCGACTGTTCAGAACGACTTGCAAGACCAAGGGCTGGAAATGCAAGGTCATAGTGGACAGTGGGAGCACCGATAATCTCATTTCGACCGAGATGGTAGAGAAGCTGGAGCTGAAAACGAACAAACACCCGAGTCCATATAAAGTGACATGGTTGCAAAAAGGACACCAGGTATGTGTTACAAAGCAATGCTTGGTAAATTTTAAAATGGGTGAATATAGGGATGAAATTATGTGTGATGTCATTCCCATGGATGTCTGTCATGTATTATTCGGAATACCATGGCAGTTTGACAGAAATGTTGTTCATGATGGGAGAATGAACACATATACCTTGGAGAAGGATGGGAAAACACACACGTTGCTGCCGATAAAGGATAAAGAAGTGAAGCCAGAAGTTAGCAGTACCATACTTCTCATGAGTGGGAAGGAACTTCTCACAGAGCTGGAGAAGGATGAAGATCCACAGTTCTTTGTTGTCAGGAAGCCGAGAATTGTCTTGATAAGCACAAGAGTGGACGACTTGCCAGAGGAGATTCAGGAACTGCTGGGAGAGTTCGTTGATATCATCGTGGACGAACTACCTCGTTCGTTTCCACCAATGAGGAGTGTGAGTCACCACATTGACCTCATACTTGGAGCAAGTTTGCCAAATAAGGCAGCGTACAGGTTGACACCTTAGGAGAATGAGGAGGTCAAAAGGAAGGTACAGGATCTGCAGGACAAGGGACTAGTGAGGGAGAGTCTGAGTCCATGTGCTGTTCCGACAGTGCTGAGTCCAAAGAAGGATGGAGGCTGGAGGATGTGTACAGACTCCAGGGTGATTAATAAAATCACCATCAGGTACAGGTTTCCACTGCCGAGGATGGACGACTTGATGGACTGCCTGAGTGGGGCAAATTATTTTTCAAAGATTGACCTCAAGAGCGAATATCATCAGATCCAGATGAGAGAGGGAGATGAGTGGAAAACAACATTCAAAGCAAACGAGGGTTTGTACAAATGTCTGGTCATGCCGTTTGGATTGACAAATGCGCCAAGCACATTTATGCAGCTGATGAATGAAGTCCTGCGGGAATTCATTGGCAAATTTGTAGTCGTATACTTGGATGACATACTGATTTTCAGCAAGACTAGAGCTGAACACTTGAGGCATTTGGCCATTGTGATGAGAAGGTTACAGCAGGAGAAGCTGCTGATCAATTTGAAGAAGTGTTCCTTCATGCAGACATAACTCATTTATTTGGGTTTTGTAATTTCGGCTAACGAATTGAAGATGGATCCTGAGAAGGTTGAAGTAATCAGGAATTGGCCATCGCCAAGGAATGTTTTTGAGGTAAGGAGATTTCGCGGTTTGGCAAGCTTCTACAGAAAATTCATTCGGAATTTTAGTGGAATCAGTGCCGCAATGATGGACACTGTGAAAAAGTGGCATAAGGTTTTCCATTGGACAGCCGAGGCTGAGAAGAGCTTCGATCTGTTGAAGCGGAAGATTACTGAGCAGCCAATTTTGGTGCTGCCAGATTTTCAGAAGACCTTCCAAGTGAAGTGTGATGCTAGTGGATATGCTGTTGGAGGGGTCTTGAGTCAGGATGAAAGACCTGTGGCATACTATAGCGAGAAACTGGATGATGCAAAGTTGAATTATTCCACGTATGATAAGGAGTTCTATGCCATCATATAGGCATTGAAAAAGTGGAGGCATTACTTGATACCCAAGGAATTAGTTTTGTACAGCGATAATCACGCACTGCAGTTTGTAAGTCAGCAGGAGAAGTTGAATCAAAAGCATGCAAAGTGGGTAGAGTACATGCAGAATTTCACGTTTGTGATAAAGCACATTTCGGGGACTGCGAACAAGGTAGCTGATGCCTTGAGCAGGAAGTGCTTGTTGTTGCAGGAATTCAGGGTCAAAACCTTGGGTTTTGAAAATTTAAAGGATATGTATGCAGGTGACGCAGACTTTGGCAAGGCATACGAAGCAGCCGAGAACCCAGTTCTCAGGGATCGAAGTCCGTGGATAGACTACCTGATCCAGGATGGATTGTTGTTTCGGGGCAATCAATTGTGCATTCCAGATTGCTCTATGAGAGAGAATTTGGTGAAGGAAAAGCACAGCGGTGGCTTAGCAGGTCATTTCGGGCATGACAAGACATTCGCCAAGCTGAGAGAATCTTACTATTATCCTGGCATGCGCGCAGATGTTAAACGGTTTGTTGACAGATGTAGGATATGTCAACACGCGAAAGGCCGAAAACAGAACACAGGGTTCTATCAGCCATTGCCTATACCCGAGAGACCATGGGAGGCAATTAGTATGGATTTTGTGTTGGGTTTACCGAGAACTCAACGAGGAGTTGATTCCATTTTTGTGGTGGTGGACAGGTTCTCGAAGATGGCACATTTCATTCCGTGTCATAAGACCAGCGATGCAACCCACATCGCAAACTTGTTTTTCAAAGAGATTGTGCGATTGCATGGATTGCCGAGAAGCATAGTCTCGGACAGGGATACCAAGTTCATAGGTCATTTCTGGAGGACGCTATGGAAGAAGTTAGGGAGTGACTTGGCATTCAGTTCTGCTTACCATCCGCAGACAGATGGGCAGACAGAAGTGGTCAAAAGAATCTTAGGGGATCTGTTGAGGAGCCTAGTGGTGGAGCATCACAGCAGTTGGGATCAGATCTTACCACAGGCCGAATTCGCGTACAACGATTCAGTGAATCGGAGTACAGGTAAGAGCCCGTTTCAAATTTTGTATGGGACACAGCCGAGAGGAGTGTCTGAGATCAGGGAGCCAGAACAGGCTGAAACTAGCAGCGCAAAGGCTGAAGAATTCGCAGAGGCGATGCAAGAACTTCACTATCAGGTGAAGCAGCGATTGCAGAAATCGAACCAGGGATATAAGCGCAGGGCCGATCAAAGGAAGAGACAGCTTCAGTTTGAAGTTGGAGACATGGTTCTGGCGCACTTGAGGAAGGAAAGGTTCCTAAGGGGAACATACAACAAGCTCAAAATGAAAAAAATCGGACCATGCAAAGTCCTGAAGAAATTCGGGGAGAATGCATATGAACCTGAGTTTCTAGAGGGCATCGGGATATCTCCGATATTTAATGTCTCGGACCTATACCCATATAAGGCTGAAGATGCAGGAGCTGGAGGTGTTGAGGAACCAGTAATCCAATGGCAGAAGCAGTTGCCAGTGGCACCGAAGCCTGAGATGGAGTGCATACTAGGTAAAAGAGTTGGAAGAAAGACCAGGAGGAAACAATATTTTGAATACCTGATAAAATGGAAGAACCACCCAGTGGAGGATGCCAGCTGGGAAGATGAAGCAGTGATTTTGAAGCATGGGCATAGTGTGCAGGAGCTCATGGATAGGAGCCCATGAAATATTTTGAGCCGAGGAGTATGATGCAGGAGCATCTACGACTTCATCAAGCGAGCCAGCGTGTGGAGGAAAGAACATACAGCTGGACATCGCCAACACATACATTTATGAATTACTTTGAAAATATTGTTGCATCGTCGTTTGAATGAAAGCATTCATATGAAGTGCCTTGTAATGTAATATAGATAAGAAGGCATTTAATAGTTTTAATGTTGTTAGATAGGAATTAACTGTAGATTAGACAATTTTGCTTTCGAGAGGGAAAATGGAATATAGACACCCTCCTTTGTATCATTATTATCATTCTCATTCATACAGGAGCAAGAGAGAACAGAGCAGAGAGATTGTGAAGAACCCCCATGTACAGATATTGAATTAATAGGAAGGCTTTGATTCAATTCCATGGATGTGTTTGATCTCTGTGTGTTGTTGATATTATGTTGTTGCATATTTGCTTCCTTATATGCTTATCTTCTATATGCTGCGTATGTGATTGCATATCAGGTTCGAAACCTGAGAGAATGAGAGAATAAGTTCAAATTGTTTCACTGTTCGAGCCAGGAGATTCCTGCATAGAGTGCAGTCGAATTCCTCCGCATAGAGTGCGTTGAGGAGGTTCAATAGTGAATCTCTTATTCTCGTCGACCAGAGTTGTGTTGGGTTATTCGAGCCATGCAGGTGAAGTGCAGGTCGGATTGAATTCTCAGTAGTAAGTCCGAGAGAAGAAAGGCGTGGGGCTATTGTCTTCGTGAATGCACATAGTCCGGAGGAACTCAACACTTCAAGAATTGTTGAGGTTCAAGCGTGGACAGTTGGTACAGAGTCTCTAGAAGAGAAGAGGGACCAAGCTCAGGAGGGATAATACCCTTTGCGTCAGTTGCACAGGACAAAGCTGGTGAAGCGGAGAACTCTTCGAGAGGAAGAGAATCGACGACTTGAATTTGTTGTGAAGAGTCACGAAATCCCGCAGACCGTCAGTTCGCGGAGGAGTTGCGAGGGAGTTAACTCACAGATGCACGAGAGAACCCATTTGCCATCGAATATCGGCATATCGGGGTTGGTGAGTGCCAGAGTTGTATGCACGTCGAAATTGCGAGTGGCGATTTCCCGATTTAATTGGAGCCGTCGATCATCGGAGGGATAGGTGGCACGAGATCCCGAGGGGTCGGGACTCGACACTTCGGAGTTTTCGAACTCGAAGGGAGCGCGGAGAAATAGAAAAGTCCCGAGTTGCGACGGGTCACACGGAGACGGAGCGGAGGACAGCACGTGGCATCACACATTGGCGTTCGGGGTTTTGAAGGGTAAGTAGATCGCTACCTTTCATTTGTCGATTTCCTGATAGGGAAATCCCCGATACACTAGAGCGTTGACTGTTGACTGTTTGGGGTTCGGGGCTGGGAGCTACATGTGAACCGTGCCGACGTGAATCACGAATTCTCGAATCATGATTTCCCGAATTCTGAAGGGGAGATCACCGAGAGAGTATACTGTGGGTAGCTTCCGAGGGAAGTAAGAAGAGTTTGTAACTCTTCGGGCCTGTGTGTGTTAAGAAGGTCCTGGTGAGAGTGACCGTGTCGTCGAGGGCGCGGGTTGTGTCAAAGTTCATGTGGATATTGGTAGAGATTTGGAGGATGGACTCATTCTGAGATGAGGCTATGTGTCATATGCAGGAGATTCACAGGGTTGATATCTTTCAGGACTATGCTTTGCAGAGTATTGTAGTTCACTTCCTGATATGGGATCCAGGAGGTGGAGTGCACTATTGTTTGTCTTTCGAGGGGTTCTACTGTGTATCCCACAGGTGGACATGGGATCCTAGCATTTTAGTTGAGTGGATTTTGCTATTGCTTGAGGACAAGCAATTTTCTAGCAGGGAGGACTGTAATGTCCCCACTTTGGGATATCATCATAGGGCAGAGACTTATGATGACCAGAGTAGCCAGATGGATGTTATAGCAAGTATAGGGGTATTTGAGAGGCATTGTGGGGTCCAGTTGGCATTTATCATCATATTCCATCATTATGAGCCATTCCGCACAGGTTGGCTTTGGTTTTGTTCCATTTCGACGATTTCCATGATTTTGACTATTTTGAACTATAAGTTAATTAAAATCACTGAAGAGGGAATTTTGGGCACATTACTTAGAGGAACCTCTCAGTGTAATATCTCATTGGAATCAGGAGGAGAAACACTATAGGATGGGATGGCTAGAAGTGACTTTCAGTGGCCAGGGAAGCCACAAGGAGAGATAAGGAGATTTTTAGAGGTAGAAAGGTTAATTAATTAATTAAATATTAATAAAATGAAAGTCACTTTGGAGGGACAAGGTGAGCCAAAAAGTATAAAAGGAAGGCAAGGGCCTCTAATCATCATTCATGTATGATCTTATTTTGATTTCTGGCTTCTAGCTAGTGAGCCCAATATTGGGGGTTTTGAGCATTTTGACATAAC
>ML863064.1:0-10437 GCA_009831015.1 Picea engelmannii
TGGTTGTTCCACAAACACTTCTTCTTCTAAGTACCCATTCAAAAAGGCACTTTTCACATCCATGTGATGAATGCTCCATTTCTTCTGAGATGCTAATGAAATCATCATTCTAATAGTCTCTTGTCTTTCTACTAGTAAAAATGTTTTTTCATAATCAATTCCATACCTCTGTGTGAAGCCTTTAGCATCTAATCTTGCATCATGTCTTTCAACACTCCCATCACTATTGTACTTAATCTTGTAGACCCATTTAGTACCGATTTTTTTCTTGTCATGTGGAAGTTATGTAAGCTCCCAAGTATCATTCATGTGAATAGAATCTATCTCTTCTTGCATTGTTTGAAAGTAAACCCCATTAGTACATGCATATTTAAAACATGATGGTTCAAAATCAACCTTGGAAAGTAAAGAAAAATTTACTATCTCACCTATTGGATTTTCTTCATGTGCTAGACTTTTACTCCTTTGATAAATGTCACTTAATCTTGTTACCTTCCTTGCACAACTTGAATTTGATGTTGGGCTTGCACTTGGAACTGAAGAATTAGATGAGGGGCTACTTGGTGGATTTGTAGAACTTGGAAATGAAATATTAGTGGGCTGCTCATTATCAATACCATCAATAATATCCCTATCCAAAACAGATTTAGACATATCATCATGGAAGTTTTGATGACCATAAACTCCCCCTTAATAAAAAATTACATCTCTTGACACAACAATTCTATTAGTGAGGGGATTATACAACCTGTAAGCCTTACTTTGTTCACTATATCAAACAAAAATGCATGACTCACTTTTTGGATCTAACTTTTCTCTCTTTTGATCAACTACATGGACATAGGCTACACAACCAAGGACTCTGAAATTATTAACATTAGTTTTTTTTTCATACCATGTTTCATATGGAGTCATCATATAAAGTGCACTTGTGGGACATCTATTGAGAATATATACAGATGTAGCAAATGCATCACCCCAAAAAGAATTGCTTAATCCCTTGGTTTGTAACATACTTATTTCCATTTCCACCACTGTATGATTTTTCCTCTCTGCTACTCCATTTTGTTGAGGGGCGTAAGTAGTGGGGAGTTGTCTTTTCATGCCATTCATATCAAAATAATTCTAAATTTTTTTCGAACAAAATTCTCCTCCACAATCAGGCCTTAAACACTTGATTTTGCAACCTCTTTCATTTTCCGCAAGGGATTTAAACCTCTTGAATGTATCAAAGGCTTCATCCTTAGTCTTCAAAAAATAAACCCAACACTTTCATGGGTAATCATCAATAAAAGTAATAAAATATGATGAATTACCCAAAATCTTTGTCTCCATAGGACCACAAATCTCTGAGTGAACTAATTGAAGTGGATATTGGGCCATCCATGCATTTTTTTTTGAAATTTTTTCTCTTGCATTCTTTCCTTTAGCACATCCTTCAAAAATATCCTTATTTTCTTGAACCTTAGGCAAACCATAAACTAATTCTTTTGATGTTAGAAGCTTTAGACTATGAAAATTCAAATGTCCATACCTGAGATGCCACAACCAACTTTTCTCTTCATATGCCATATTGGCAAGATGGTTGCTATGTTTTCCAAACATCAATGGGAACATTATATTCTTTGAAATAGGCACAATTGTAACCACCCTATTGCCTCTATTTCTATCATAAATTGTACATTGTTTATTTTCAAACACCACCTTATAATTTTTCTCACACAATTGGCCAACACTCAATAAATTATGCTTTAATTGTGGAGTGTAATAAATTTCTTTTACACTTTTTATTCCTTCTTTAGTATGGAATTCCATAGCTCCTTTTGTAGAAACCTCTAATGCATTTTCATCACCCAACATGATCTTGGATTTGAAACTCCCATCCATTGTAGAAAATAGCTCTTTATTTCTTGACATGTGGTTAGAACACCCTCAATCTAAATACTAAATATCTTTAGTGACATTTTTATCTTTGTAATAAGATAAAAACAAATTGTTTGGAGAGGCTTCATCACTTCTTGAGAATAATTAACATATTTGTTATTATTAATTTATTTTAATCTACAGTCCCTTTCAAAGTGACCATACCTTTTACAATAATAACACTAGATATTTCTTTTATCAAATATGTCTGTGCCTCTTCCTCTTGAACCACCTCTTCCTCTTGGCTTTGGTTTCTTTTGCTGCTAGTGTTGGCATCTTCATTGTTTGTAATTTTCAATTTTGAAGAAAAAAATTTCTCGCCACTTTCCCCAAATGAACTTATCAATCTTTCTTCATGAGACATAAGAGATCCAACTAGGTGATCAAAGTGTAAAGTAGACAAATCCTTGCTTTCTTCAATGATTATGGAAACATGGTTCCTCCTTGGTGTTAGAGACCTCAACACCTTTTTAATCAAAACCTCTTTGTCCATAATTTCTCCAAGAGTGGCCATCTTATTGACTACATCTTTTACTCTCACAGAATAATCACTTACATTTTCAGCTTCTTGCATCTTCAAATTCTCAAATTCTCTTTTCAATGTTTGTAGCTTGACAACTTTGGCTTGATCACTGCCTTGGTAAGCTTCTCGTAGAGTCTTCTAGGTATCTGTTGCTGTCTTTGTACCTACAATTCTTGGAAACAAGAGTTTATCAAGATAAATTTGAATATGAAATAAAGCTTAAGAATTCTTCCTTCTAGATTCCTTCTTAGCTACTCTATCATTTGCATTAAGAGTGATCCAATATTCTGGCTCTACATAATCCGTTTCTACAATCTCCGATAGATCTTTCCCTATCAAAAAGGTCATCATCTTGATGCACCAATAATCATAATCACTTCCATGAAATGTTGAAATGGGCAATGAATTAGAGTTTGACATGATTACCCTAAAACAACAACCAACTATGATACCAAATGAAGGATCTATGTGGGCCTATCTATGGACTAGATAATCATTCAATTAGAATAGCATAACAATATACTAAATACTAACTGATTAAATCACAATATCATAGAAAGAAGAAAGAATTGTAATTGCACAAATGTAACAACCCTAGTTGAATATATGCTTAGGGATTATTAAGCAAAATTTATTAGGTAATTAATTGTCCTAACATGGTTTTACTTAAACAAAGATTGACATAATAATATTAATTAAATATTTATTAATTAATTAATTGTTATAACTTATGATTAAATAAATAAATAATTAATTAAATTAATTACCTATCACATTGAATGACGAGGGTAATAAATTTAAAAGGGTTAGTAATTTTAATTTGTTTAATTAAATGATTTACATATGTGGGAGGGGATAAGACATTAAATATGAGGATAGGATATTAATAAGGGGATAAGACATTAAATAAAAAGATAAGATAATAATGAAGGGATAAGATATTAATGAGTGGGAAGAGAGTTGGTGGAGGGGATATGACACGAGGAGTCTTACAAGGAGGAAGGGGGGCATTATTGGAGGAAGAAGCATTTTGGAGAGGGAGAGAGTTTTGGTTTTAGGTTTTTTTTTTTGGATTTTCTCGTTCTGAGTTGGAGTTCTATAGTCTGGGAGGATCATTACGGGGGGCACCGATTTACTGGGGGTTTTGGGCACAGGGGCCAGGATAGCCTTACGATATCCTGGAGCTAGGAAGCCGGACAGGCGGGCTCGACAACCGGGTCAACGGAGAAATTAGCATCAGGAAGAGGTAAATTTGTATTATTCTGTTAAGTAATTTTTATTATGTTATGAAATTGTTGTTCATTGATTAATTTAACATGTGTATATGTTGAATTAAAAGAAATTACTGAGTTTTCTGCAATCAAGTACAAGTTACTGTTTCCGTTTATGAAATTAATAGACTTAAATTAATACGGTCACTACACATGGTATGAGCCCTCGTTCAAAATCTGGAACCAAGGGCCTACCTACCTACCTACCTACCTACCCACCTAACCCCTTGTAAGGAAGGAAAGTTTAGAATTGAAACTGTTCAACACTAACTCAGAAATTTAAGCAACCCCTAATTGGCTATATTGAAACCCTTGCCCTGAAATCCTAAACAATCCCTAAATAATATGTATATGAAAATATTTATGTAACTGTAGAAATAAATTAGGGCCAAGCTCCAACTCCAACTCGAGATCTACCTAACCTGCAAGCCAAAAAACACAATTTTTTATTTTACTTTTACACACAACTATATATAAACAATATGGTTAATTCAAATTTGTATAATTCTGTACATATTGAAAACCACGAAAAAAAAAATAGTACCATATAGTTGACAACTGTATCTTCACTTGTTTTGTTCTTGCCAATGTTAATTCCAAGAATGCCAGGACCTGCTTTTCCTTGAGGTTTAAGTTTCTCTGTTTTTGTAGGCAAGTGCACCCAACCATTTGCTACAACCACTATACCCTCACTATTGAATTCATATCGGTTAATAATTTAACAATTTACATTATAAAAAAAATATATGCATAAATAATGTAAAAGTAAAAATCTAAAATAAAATATATTTATATATACATATATATATAATAATAGAAATAATTAAAAAGAGTGGTGTGTGCGCACAAGTGACCTAGTCTAAACCTAAGCCAGATCAAACAATCAAAAATACAAATGCCAGACTCCGAGTCCACATGTCAAGCACAATTTATAAACCAACACAAGCCCAATGCATGCGCCAAGCCCTTAATATCTTCCACATATCACATAATCAAACTATAATTCCAAACTCCAAGTCTACATGTTGAGCACAAGTCAACACACAAAGCAACGCACTAAGTGCCAATGCTAAACAACCATATGTCAAAGACAAAACAACAGATCAGTCATATGTCAAACACAAGCCAACAGAGAAGTCATATAATCCCAGTGCAAGTGCCAAGCCCGACACCAATCCAGCGCAGATCAGTCATCAATGCCAAATGCAAGCACAAAGCCCTTTCCATTACAGATGTCTCTTCGAAACATCAACTGCTACACGGATTGTTTGAGGGTTCTGTTAACGTAATGAGGGGAGCTCAACAACTCTTAGCCACCAAGGAGAGGGATCCAATGCACTACACAGTAAGATAAAAAAATTGTATTATTTTTGAAAAAACTTGGCTCTCTCGCTTTATGCCAAAAATTGTATTATTTTAAAAAAAAAATCATGAAAGAAATAGTATCTTGTTCAGGCCAAGCTCCTAGTTCTCGAGATACCATGAAACACTATACAAAACAAATTACACGAACCGTAATGTTACCGCTAAGTCCGTGAAGCCTTATCTCACTTAACTACAAGCCATACTCAGGGGTTTAGATGATGACAGATAATGAGCAAATCAACAAAAAAGAAAATAACACCAATAAAACTAAAAGATAAAAGGGCACTATAAAAATGGACATGTAGTTTACCCAGAATAGTTGGTTGAATGCTAATATTAGAGCTACCGATTTACATAAAGAGTGAGGGTAAAATATTTGAAAGGAAATGTAAATATATATCAAATGCTTCATTTCGCCGCCGTCCATCTTTTCCCCGCCGTCCAGCTCTGCCACTCATCCGAATATATTCACCAGAAGCCATCCAACGATGGTTGTCCCCATCAAATTTTCAGAGTGCTGTAAAAAAAAAAAACGACAGTCCTTCCCCCCAAATATTATCCACGAGAAAGTAACCAAAACTACTATAGAATAAAACTGTATAGAGACTGATACAGAGAATACTCTACAAATACAAAACTATATTACAATATTCTATCCATGAATTGAGATGAATAGGTTCTATTACGGGATATATCCGCGTAAAGCTAAGATTCCCTAAAACAAAAAAAAACTGGCTGAGACATATGGCTCCGGACTTTGTTGGAGAATATTGTAATGAAATCTAACTTCTGATCTGGACCAACACAAGACAATATCAAAATAAAACGAAGCAAAATACCCCAACATAGATTTGGAAGGAACCAAACCCTGGCCGTGCCTCACTCCCACCTTCACCCTCGGCGTGCAAACCCACCAGACGACCCAACAAATGAAAGATGAATAGTAATGTTAGGGTTAAAAGATCATCTTTTTTTTATTTTTAGAAATAAGTGGGAGTAACACATGGAGCACATGCAAAATGCACTTAGCTGGGTAAGTCCATTTTATTTTAGTTATTTATCAAATAATTTTATTTATTTCTCTTTTCTTTATGATATCAATTTCTTAAAAAAAATAATAATAAAGAAATAATATATAGAAATAAATATTAATAAGCTAATAAATTATAAATTTAGTAAATCAATAAAAAGAACGAGTTTTTTTTAGGATGAGTGTTTAGATTTTATATATATATATATATCATTTGATATATTTAAAAAAAAAAAAATAATCAAAAATCAAATTAAAGATTCAATTAAAGTGTAATCATTAAGTTTAATAAAGCTTAATTATGAAGTTTAATGAAGTTTAATTAGTAAGTAAAGTTAATTAGTTTAATTAAGGTAAAATAAAGTTAAACTATATTAAAAAGTTAATTAAAATGTTAGAGGGTTAATGGGTTTTGAACCCAAGAACACCTACCAAACGAAGCACCTTAAGAAGAGCACTAACACCAACGCGCCATCATAAGTCTTTACAAATAAATTCTTATGATTAAATATATTAATGGTAACACTGTAGGATTATAGTGGTATCATTATTAGGAAGATACAATACTATGAAGATTAAGACTAACTGGCTTATTATCTGACCTATTGATCCGGAGCCAACTAACCGAGTTGAATCATAACTAGTGAATGCACTGGAAATCAAGGTAAAGGCTTATTTAATGCTACTGATCTTTGTATCCCAAAGTATAATCTTCGATTATCCAAGAGCCAAGTTCACGAGACCGTACACACAACTCATTGAGCCAAGCGTCAGGACCCTCCACTCCATTCCACCAGTCAAAGTCAACACTAAATCTCAATGCAGAATTCGACAATGCCAACACTAGGCACCAATGAAAAGCCCACAAGTCAAGCATCGGAGGATATTTAGTTGTAAGCGAAAAGTTAAAAGGACTTAGACTAGGACAAGTGGGAAGGAGGCGTCATATGCACAAGGAGAGTAAGCAAAAGGTATTGGCGAGTATGGAATAAGGCTAGTGTAGCTACACGGCAAAGGAAACCAATATTTTTTTTTTTTTGGGTGAAGAAATCAAGCTTAGACACTTAATCCTAATACTAACCTAGCCAATCCCCTAAAGAGAGTAATGTTTGTTTACAGACAAGTAAAGAAAACTTATGCCTAACCCTGTTTCTAGTTTGAGTAGCACCAATTTGAAATGTCCTTGAACTCACCCTAACAACTTTGGTTGATGCAGGTTAAATAATACAAGATGGCCAGGACTCGAGGGAGTCAAGGGAGGGGAGCGTTGTCGCAAGCACCACCAGCACCACCAGTGCCACCACCACCATCACCCAAACTAGCTCTCATACTGTGCTCGTTGGAGGCCATTAATGAGACTTTAAAGGGGCAACAACCAGCAGGAACCAAAGTGGAACCGTCTAGAATGGGTAATCCAGAAACGTCAAGGGATTCAGGGGGAGGACCTCCACACGAAGAAATCACACGAGAATTGTAGAATATAAAACTTCCGGAGTTTGTCGGGGGTCGCGCCAGTGAACGCGCAAAAGCATGGTTGGAAGGCATGACAAAGTGTTTTGTCTTAAGGGACTATGCGTCCAACTCAAAGGGAAAGATCACAATTTTTCAGTTAAGAGACAACACCTTAAACTGGTGGGGAAACCTGGAAAGACCACTGCATCTTACCCCAGACAAAGTATCTTGGGAACGTTTTGAGGAGAGGTTCCGAAGGAAATATCTGCCAGCCTATTATGAGGAACAATAGGTAGGGGCATTTCATGCCTTAGTATAGGGAAACAAAATTGTAGAAGAATATGAGATCAGATTTATGGAATTGGTCAAATATATTTTGTATATGGATAATGACCAACGACAGGCAGAGAGCTTCGTCTATGGATTGAACCCTAAGATAAGAGCTATGGTGCGGATGTGGAAACCGTCTTCAGTAGCAGAAGCAGTGGAAAATGCGTATGATGTGGAGGAACACATGAACTTAACCGGGGGTATAAGACTGACATTTCCGCATCGTCCTGGATTCGTAGGGAAGGCCTCGAGGAAATTTTCTAGGGGAGGGGGCTCAAGGCCACCGCCATATGGTAATAGAGTCACGCCAAGGATAGTAACCACAGGGATTTCAATGGCAGTGAGTGAAGCATCTTGTTCATCCCCAATGACGCAGACAGGTCCACGACCATATCAGGGAAAAACTAGTAGGGGAAGGGGTTCCAAGGGAGGGAACTCATTTCAGAGAAAGTCACATAACAGTGCACAGGTTCAATCTTGTGTTACCTGTTGGGGGTGCAGAGGGACCCATTACCAGCGTGACTGCCTAGAGTTACAATTAGGGTTCGTGCATAGAGTAGGAAAGGCACCGATGGGGAGAGAAAGTAGCAGCCGCCAGATTTACGCAATGGTTAATAATCACCAGGCCGAACATCAATCCACAGTGGTGGAGTCACCAGGTACACTAAATCATATCAATGTTAAGATTTTATTTGATTCTGGTGCTACAGATAGTTTTATTTCACCATCTGCATGACAAAAGAGTGGGTTGACAGCCTACGAGCATGATGAATTTAAACAAGTTGAGATGGCTTCGGGAGAAAAACAAGTGGTAGGACCTAGTGTTGATAATTGTATAGTAGACCTGGGAGTGTGTACTACCATGTTGAAGGTATACGTCACTGCTCTTGGGGCGTATGATCTAATCATTGGAATGTATTGCTTAGCAGCTCACCAAGCCTTGGTAGATTGTTTCGCAAAGAGGGTGTTTTGCGTCGACGACGAAGGAAGGTCAGTAGAGATCCAGGGTGTACGGAGAAAAATGTTGTTATGCTTTATATGAACTATGAAGGTTAAGATATGCTTGAGCTAAGGGTGTCGACTATATGTAGTCGAAGCAGTGAAGGAAAGGAAGGGACCCTCATTGGATTAGTACCCGGTATTGTCAGAATTTAAGGATGTTTTTTTGAATGAGTTACTAGGATTACCTCCTGAGAGGGAGCTTGATTTTACTATTGAGCTAAAACCTGGTGCAGAACTAATCTCCAAGACTCTGTATCGGATGACAGCACCGGAACTTTGTGAATTGCAAATGAAGTTGAAAGAGTTATTGGACTTAGAGCTAATAAGGCCCAGTGTCTCACCTTGGGGTGCAACAGTAATTTTTGTAAACAAGAAGGATGGATCCTTATGACTGTGTATAGAATACAGGGACTTGAACCATGCTACAGTGAAAAATTGGTACCCAATTCTACGAATAGATGACCTCTTCGATCAGATGAAAGGAGCAGCGGTATTCTCAAAGATCGATTTGCGATCAAGGTATCATCAGTTAAGGGTTAAGGAAGGCGATATTCCAAAAACTGCCTTTCGAACTCAGTTTAGACATTACGAGTTTGTCATAGTACCTTTCGGATTGACCAATGCACCAACAATATTCATGAGCCTCATGAATGGCATATTCCGGAAGTATTTAGACCGTTTTGTACAAGTCTTTCTAGATGACATCCTCATCTATTCCAAGAACGAAAGAGAACATGAGGAACACTTACGAGTAGTGTTGTCCTACCTTAGAGAGAACAAATTGTATGGGAAGTTGTCAAAGTGTTCCTTCTTTCAGAAAGAGATCCACTATTTAGGTCATATCATTTCTAGCGAAGAAATCTTTATGGACCCAGAAAAGATAAAGGCCATTATGGAGTGGCCAGTGCCAAAAAATGCCCATGAGGTGAGAAGCTTCATGGGGCTAGCAGGTTATTATCAGAGATTTGTGGAAGGATTCTCCAAAATAGCGAAACCCATCACCACTTTGCAGCGCAAGGGGGTCAGGTATGAATGGACAGAAGAATGTGAAAATGCATTCATCGAGCTTAAGAGGTTACTAACTAGTGCACCAATTCTACGAGTGTCGGATATGGAAAATGACTTCACAGTCTGCACGGATGCCTCAAAGAAAGGGTTGGGGGCCATGCTAATGCAGGATGAATGAGTGATATCTTATGCGTCAAGGAAGTTGAAGAAACATGAAGAGCTATACGCGACTCATGATTTAGAGTTGGCAGTTGTAATGCTAGCTCTAAAAATTTGGAGGCACTATGTTGTGGGGCAAAACTTTGAGCTCAAAACGGACCATCAAAGTTTAAAACATCTCTTCACTCAAAGAGATATAAATGCTAGGCAAAGGCGATGGAGTGAGTTTATGAGTGAGTACGATTTTGGTATTTCGTACATCAAGGGAAAAGAAAATGTGGTCGCAGATGCCTTGAGTAGGAGACCACATATCTTCTCCTTGGTAACCTTAAAGGTCAATCTGAGGGAACATGTGTTGACACAACTCCAAGGAG